>BKZX01026238.1:0-12605 GCA_014362285.1 Fagus crenata | reverse complement strand
ATTCACTGTTCTTTTGATTTATAGGCAAACAAAAGAGCATGCCATATTTGAGCTTCATTAAGTTTGCTTCTCTAAGACAGGCCCCATAAAAGTTGATTGCCTAGAAATAGGTGAACTTAAATTGAAGTGGCTGTGTAGTAATTGAGTATGTGTATATAGTACTTGAGTCTGTGTGGTTTGTGAAAGAGTGATAGTTTGGGGTGGAAAGGTGGGGATGTTGGTGACATGGGATTTAAAAGGGGAAAAAAAAATCTCAGCTAAGCCATAACATAATCAAACATGTAAAAGTCTCACTAGTGATTTGCAATATCAATTAAACCAAAAAGAAATTTCAAAAGAGAGATAGAATACATGTTGCGTGTGTTGAGCCAGAACACCAAAACCTCAAAATGATCCTTCACCATCTACTCCTTTATTTTCCTCTCTCAATCTCCAAAATACATGTTTACTGCAAATCCTGAAATGTATAAGAAAGGTTTCCTGGATGATAGAAAATGCCTTTTTCATATCTTTCTAAGATAACGTCTATCACTAGTATGTCTTGGTTCAAAGTGAAAATAGCATAAATATAATGTTTGGGTATGTTAGCACCTAGTTGGATAATATGTCTAGGTAAACTTTCTAATAACTATGCTAAACAGTCTTGATTACAATTGAGTGATAAATTATATGGAAGTTGAGGTGTCAAGGTTAGGGAAGGTTAGTATATTAGAGGGCTTCACAAATGGCCGGGTACCATTATAAGAATTTGGTTAACCAATCGATTACTAAGTAAATAGTGTAATTTATATAAATTGATGCAGTTGGGTCATTGTGTAAATTTTTTTAGGTGGGATTGTGGATCTTAGAAGGAAAGGTTTGGAGGGGAAATATTGAAATCTTGTAAGTATTTGAGGTAAGTAACTTTTTCTGAACTAGTTATATTTTGCTAAAACATCCATATATTATTTATGAAATATTCATTTGTATTTCATTACAGATTATTATCTTAATTATTTTAGATATATTGAAATAATGAAAAGAATTAGAGTTTCTTCTTTTTGAAATATTATAAATGTATTTGAATTAGTTGGTTATTTGGAAAATTTTGTTTCTCAACTGGGATCAAGCATTTTTGAATTTTGTGAAAAGAACCAAACATTGTTTGAACTATGATTTTATTGGATATGATCTTTTGACATTGATTGAAATGAAGTTGAATCTGAAAAGAATCTGAACCTTTTGACTATGGTTTGGACCCAGCCAATGGGGGTTATACATTGGCATAGAAACTAGTTTCTTCTAGGGCTTACCACCGGCCGATGTGTGGTTCTGGGCCTAGTCACAGGGATATAGTGTGACCATAGTCATAAAGTTTTCTTAAACATAAGAAATCCAATCGACTGCATTGTTTTAAGTAAATTGAAACTTTTGGTGTTTTGAACTTATTTTGAATTATATATAATATTCCATTGCACTGTGTTATATTTCCTGAAATCTATGATTTTTATCTCGAGAAAATTTATCTATTTTATTTGAAGATATATTTGATTTATCTTTTTCAAACTATGGTTATTTACTGAGCTTTCCAGCTCATCCCCCTCTTCTTCCCCAATTTCAGATTTTGAGTAGTAGCAAATCTTGGAGCTCTCATTAAGGTGGTGCATGTGAGAGGAAATTAGGATTTGACTCTAAAATGTCAGACAAGTCATTATGTGGTTATTAGAAGATTTGTTTTATATTCGAGGAATTTATATCAGTTGTAAATTTTTTATATTCCCTTAGTTGTTAATTCCTTGGAGACTATTTGTTTATGAACTGTCAATTTTCAAATTGTGAAGGATTAGTCAAAGGTTTTGAACTTTATTGAGGCCTTGCACAATAGGTAGATAAGTCTTGTTGGGTGTGCGGCCATTGTCATGTGCCGAGCTCAAGCTTTGGGTTCGAGGCGTGACAATGTAATGGTATCAGAGCTCAGGTTATGATTCCGAAGAATTTATGAAGTTTAGGTTAACATTCTGTAAACTTTGTGGAGTCAGGTTATGATTTTGTAGACCTTGTAGAGTTAGGTTTTGATTTGTAAACTTTGTGGAATTTAGTTTATGATTCTATAGACTTAATCAAGCTTAGGATATGATTTGGTAGTCTTTATGGTCAGTTTCAATCTATATGGGTCGTAGACAATTCATAGTATGACAAAGAAAAATAATTTGAGGATGTTGCTCTGCTAAAAATATATTCAAATGTAATTTTCAGGGTCTTACAAACAATAGAGTTTGAATATGTTGGATTTTATTGGGTTTTTATGTTAAAGTTTGATTTTCATTGAGTTTAGATCATTGTTGGTTAGGTTTGATTTGTATGTATTGATGGACAATTTAGAGACAACTAAATATCTAGCATTTTGGGATTACATTTTGTGCTATCAGAAGATTAAGTCTCTTATTAATTTTGACATAATTGGAATCCGTAACATTCTAGTATCATTTTATATTGATTATAGGTTAAGATGTCACCATGTAATATGAGATATATGGACATTCCCAATAACACGCAATAATGGACTTGGAAATCGTATGCATTTCTAGAGGTTAATATTATATTATTACAATGTGATTTCTTGATTTGAGGTGATATGAACTTGGTGAATTGAATATGATAATATGATGAATACTGTGATATTATAGGTTTTGTAGAATGCAAAAGGCTTGACTTGGAGAATTAGTATGAGTATAATTATGAGAGGTAGTTAATACCTGTTATGGGATATATTTCGCTATTACAAAGTTGAGTTCTTGATTTTTATTTTTGGGGCATGGAAATTAAGGATTAAAGTTTGAATACCATATTTGTGATTTTTAGTTGATATGAAGTTAATGAATTGGATCTTTCAATTGAAGACGAACTGTGATTTTACAGATGGTGTAGAATGAAATGGTTAGTGGTATTATTAACTATGGGCTCAATTTTGATAAGATGTTTATTAAGTTCGATTGGAAGACAATGCCATTTTTAATTTTTTCATGATAATTAGGTATAATAAACTTTGGCACCTTAGATTCTACATTGACATGTATTTAGGATTTATTACTTTTATAGTACATAAGTTTGGGTTATTGGACCAACTTCTCGATAAGATAATTTTTTGAATAGATTTATGTAACAAGCTTGAGACTCTGGTTCGGGTTCTGTTGCAGTGTACAGGTAAGGGAATGTGTCATGAAAATTTAATAGTCCATGTTTTAAGAATATATCTATATATGTTTATCAATGCTTTTAGTAAACTCAGTTTGATATTTGTTTATAAAGAAAACGTGCATTGATTTAGAAACAGTTTTGAGTTGGGACAGTTAAAATAGATTTTAGAAGTAAGTTGTGGATATGCTATGAATTTTGGCTTAGTAAGGCAAGAGAGAGATTGAAAAATAAACAAGCATGATATGTTTTATGAACACCTAAAACAGTTTTGAGTGTGATGTCCTGTAAACTGACAACCCAAGGCCACGAGGGGATCGTATGCCCTAAAGACATGGCAACAGGAAGGCTACGAGGGGTTTTATTCCCTGTAAACCGGCAACAAGTAAGGCCACGAGGGGTTGTATTCCCTGTAGACTGGCAAGCAGGAAGGCCACGAGGGGTTTCATTCCCTGTAGACCGACAAGCAGGAAGGCCACGAGAGGATAGTTTCCCTATAGACATGGCACCAATAAGGTCACGAGGGCAAAGTCTTAAAGATATAGATATAGAACAGTTACATGTTCCATATAGTTTTGCTATATTATGCAATAATAAGTTTTCTTTTCAGAACAATTTAAGGAAACATGTTTTATTTACATATAAATGAGTCATACTATATGTTCAGATTTCAATAGTTATATTATGCCTTACAAGTTATTAGATATTATGTTCATCAGTATGAAACATATATGTTCAAGAAACTCATGAAATCATTTTAGCATGAATTATTTATACGCAAGTTATATCCACAAAGATTATTCTGTTTATCATGCATTCATGCATACTGTTAAATCTTCATGTCACGCCTCCCTTACTGAGCAAAGTGGGTTGCTCAGATTGCATGAACATTCTATAGTGCAACCAAGAGTCTCAACATGGAGGAGCAAATATATTTGTATCTAGAACTAATCTTAGATGTTTTGAGTTTTTATGTATAATAAGCAGAAGTGATGTATATGTTTAAATAGTCTTCCGCTGTATTAGAGTTATTATGTCCACATACTGATGTATTTTGTATAAGTAGCTATAGAAGCTCTGATTACTATCACTTCCTTTAGGTGGACTAGTATATTCAGTTATTTTGCAAATGAGTACGTTATTATATTATGGGAGTTCCCAATCCAAGGAGAAGTTAAAGAATCAGGACGAGAGAAAAGAAAGAAGAAAAATTTTTATACTCCTTTTAGTTGGTTCGTGTTAATATTAGGCACAAGCTTGGTATTAGCATGTCGGTCCGACTTCGAATCATATTACGGATTTAGGTCGTGACAATTGTCTTCTCATCATTCTTCACTTTCATTATCGATTCTCATTTTACCATCCATTTCTTGTGTGCGACTATCTTTGTAGAAGACTTCCATCAAAATATGACTGAATGACTTAAAGTGCACATGATGTATACTTGTATTCAGTTATCCTTTGAATTAATTTTTGTTTCGCTTTTCAGTTAGTCATTGCCTCTAATTTTGATCTCTACATTCTTTGAAAGAATGGTTACTTTTCCTTTTATAGTCCCTTTATTCTGATTAGTCTTTTGTTGCATGCAGATTGATCTTGTTGCTCTCTTATAGCTGCGGTTGCCTTTTCAAGTAGATTTGTTTGCTCGATAAACAAAGGAAAGGAAAAGAGAAAAGTTAAAAGGAAAAAAAAAAGTATAAAAAAAAAAAAGAAAAAAAAAATAGTTTCACTTTTATTCTCATTCGCCAAACTGATTGTCCTTCTCTGTGGTTCAAGCAATTACAAGGATTACTCAGTTCACTGATATTCCAAAGATAGGTACGTTGTCCAATTTCATAGTTTTCATTTGTTCTTGGTTGTGATTTCTCTAAAGAATTATTCAATAACCGTACAACACATGAGAAAATTTATTATAATATGATTTTTTATTTTTTTTTATTTTTTACAAAATATAAAATTGATAATTATGATAATTATTGAAAAACATTTATTTATTAATTATTATTATGATTATTATTATTGATACTCGGTAGTGGAGAGAAAAATGGAAAGAGAGAGATAGACAGGTAAGAAGGGTTTGGCAAAATAACAAAAAAAGAATGATTTTATAATATTTTAATGGGATATATAATAAAAAGTGAGATGTGAAGTGTTGTGTAAAAGTTGATAATTAGAATAGAAAATTAGGGTAAAGTAAAGAATTTATTCAAAATTGGTTGAGAATGTTTTTATAAGACATCACTATTACTCAATATTGGAATTTTTTTTTTTTTTTTTCTAATATAACTTTATTAAAAAAGGATAGAAAAATTAGTAATAGACATAACATTTTTATGATAATTTCATAATAATATTAAGGTGTTAAGCTTTAAACAGTAGATTATAAATTGGTGTTAGTAATAGATCTAGATGAAAATTAATAAAAACTTATCAATTTAATATTTAACTAAGTATTGTGCTGTTTAATAAAAAAAGAAAAATAAAAAGTATTATGTTGAAGCATTCCTCAATAACAAAACACGAGAAATAAAGAGTAATATACATATGAATTGAAGTGTAAAAGTTGATACTTAGAAAAATGGGTTTGGGAAAACATAAAGTAGATAATTTATAAAAAATGAGATGAGAATATTCTAATAAGTTATCTTACTTAGAGCATTCTCATCCCGTTAGTTAAACGGGTTTTTTAGCAAAAATAAATAACACTGTTCATCAAATGTGCTAAAATAACACCCGCATCCGGTGAGGTATTATTGCTCAAATTTTTACAAGTTGCTACAGTAGTCGGTAAAGATACCGACTACTGTTGCTCATGTAAATCAATTTTCTCTCGTTTTTTATTCCTTCTTCTCGGACCCATTTCTCTCTCCCTCACAACTCTCTCCTCTGAAAATCCTGAACTCCGGCAACCGGCAAGCGGCAACCTTGTGCTCCCGCAGTCAGCTTCGTCAGCGTTTTTCTTGTTCGAGTCTCGGTCGTCGCTTTCCTCCACTGTCTTCTCCAAGAAGTCCATGGGTTTGGGTTTGGATTTTTCTGCAGGTTTTGTGGCGGCTGTCTTGGTTTTGAAGGTGGTCATGGGTTTGGGTTTGGATTTTTCTGCAGGTTTTGTGGCGGCTGGGGCGGCGAAGGAACTGGTGGTGCTGGTTGGGGCGGCGAAGGGGCTGGTGGTTGTGGTTTTGTGGTGGTTGGGGCGGCGAAGGACTTGGTTACTGCCGTGGGTGAGGGTGGGTGTTGGGGTACTTGGTTGCTGCCATGGGTGCGGTGGGTGTTGGGGGAATTGGTTTTTGCCATGGATGAGGGTGGGTGTTAGGGGGAATTTGGGAAAAAAATAAAAAATAGTTTTTTTAATAATATTTTAATAGAATGTAGTGTAAAATAAAGAGTGGGATGTGAGTATGTTATAAATGTTGAGAGGTAAAATAAATAAAGTTGGTTTTGAAGAAGTAAAGTAGCTAAAATTATAAAGAAACGGATGTGAATGCTCTTAATATTGTATTTTTAGTTTTTTAACAAAAGTCTTGTTAACAGAGATCCTAAGGATCTTTTTATAATAGTATTTATTGGGAGGGATGTTGGTCTTATGGGAAGTAGTAAAAAATACAGCTCCTTTCAAGGGCTGTCGGTAAAACATATAAAAAAAATCATTAGGAAAAAGTCCAATAAGCCCTTCAATTAATATATATATATATTTTTTATTTTCCATTCTCAGTTATCTCTCTCACGCCTTCCTTTTCAGTTCTCTGTTCCCTTATTTTTTTTCCCTCACGCATTCCTCTCTCCATCCTCTCCATCACCTCCATGGCAAAAGCTCGAGATCTCAGATTAGAGCAAGGTCACCGTGGCCAACCTTGAGCTCTCACTTGCTCCGTTAATGGGCTTTGAAATTTTGTAAGATCTATTGTGAGTGGATTTTGGTTGAGATTTGTAGCTTCCTCCATTAAAACCCACAACCACAAAATTTCACACAATCCCACGGAGCAACCAACCACCATCACACAAAATCTACAACAACCACCACAAAAAATTCCACACCAACCCACGGCCACCACCACACAAAATCCACGCGCCATAAATCCGAAACCCAAAAATGGGTTTTGGCCATGGAAGTTTTCTTTAGAGAAAACCAAAAGGGAGAGAGAGCTTCAGGTTGAAAGCGAGGTTGACCATGGCGGCTAGGCTTTGTTGTTTAAAATTGGAGAGAGAGAGCTCGCGTTGAGAGAAAAAAAAAAAAGAAAAAAGAAAAAAAAGAGCGGAGCAACCGTCGGAGTTGAGGAAGGTGAACAGCGAGCTTGAGTGGCCACGGCCATGGTGGCTTGGCTTTGGTCTGTGAATCTGTGTGAGCGAAGCAGAGAGGAAAAAATCTATTTAAAAATAATCCTCAACGGTTGCCCTTAGCCACCCATTAACATATCCCTTTTAATAAAACTTCATTAATTATAGAGATAATATTTTTATAATAATTTTATAGCAACATTAATAGATTTTAGACAAGAATTAATAAAAATCTATCGATTTAATTTAAATTGTTGTTTAGCATTCCACGATAACAAAACACGAGAAAAGCAACTCAGTTATGTGAACAAGGACAAGACAGAGGTGGAGAGGACATGTGGATATTAAATTATTAATGGATGTGATGTGAAGACTCCAAATAATAGAAATGAAGGTCCAGTTTAGAGTGTTTTGGATAATAATTAAGAAAATATTTAATATTTCATTTTTTATATGAAGTATTGAAATTAAATAAATTATAGACCTATATTTTTAGTCACATAACCTTTTTAATAAATTATATAACTTTTTTAAATAACACATGTGGATAATCTATTTAATTGACATTTAGCCTATATTTGGATCTTTTACTTAAAAGTGATTTCATGGATATTTATGTATAGAATGCATTCTACAAAAAATCGGAGGTGCTTGGTTGAGATTTTGGAAAATGCAAAATATGTCTTTTGCAAATTCTCATTTCTAGAGCAGAAGTCAGAATCCAAAATATTTTGGATTTTGATTCTAACTTTTACTTTTAATTTTTGCTAAAGTAAATGAGATCCACTTATAACAGTTTATTACTTGAACTACTCTTTTTTCCTTTATTTAGTTTTTCTCTTTCGTTCTTTTATTAGTAGACATTAATTTAAATCACAACGTAATACTTTATTTCTTTATTACATTGTTAATTTTGTATTAGTAGTAAATGTATTTTTAGTCTTGTATTGAGATATTTAAAAAAAAATGTTAATTACATAATATATTATTTAATACGAAGAATGCATTCTTTAAAATACCAACCAAACACAATTCCTTTCAGCATATCATTTCTTATAAATAATTTCAATATTTTATCAAACGCACTATTTTTAATAAAATGCATTTAAAAAAAAAATGTATTCTAGCATAAATGTATTCTCTAGAATGCATTCCCAAAATAAAAGATCCAAACACAATCTTAATGGATTCAAGGAAAATTTCTCAAAATGGGGTTGGATATAACCTCTATCCAATTTCAAAATTCACAGCTGACTAATGACACTGCCTGCTTTAACTTGATTAGAATCTCGAATCTTGAAATGCGTGAAGGAAGAAAAAAAAAATAAAGGTAGTTAGTGTGGGGTCTGAATTGTTTGATATCGGATCAAGATCCTCTAGAGTTCTTAGGGTACTCTACCACATAGAGTTCTCTAAATCTTGACCATTCATTTTAAAATAAAAGGTTAAGATGATGCCATATCATCATTCCACTAACATAATACACTCCAAGGTCAACCCATCCAACCAAATTATTATTTTATTATTATGTTAGTGAAATGATGATATGGCATCATCTTAGCCTTTTATTTTAAAATGAATAGTCAAGATTAGAGAACTCTATGTGGTAGAGTACCCTAAGAACTCTAGAGGATCTTGATCCGTTTGATATCATAACACACTTTTTTTTTTTTTTTTTTTTAAATTTTTTTAACACATAACACTTTTGTCTATACGGACAAAAAATAAAAAATAGAATAGAATAAAAGGGATAATAGGACAAATTTTATAAAATAATATTATAATTATAATTATTTAATTTGGTTATGTTTTAAATTATTTAAATATTTAACTTTTTTCTTAGAATCCTTTTTTTTTTTTTTTTGAAACAGGATTTTTAAGGATTAAAATTGTGTTTTCAAAAAATGATTTCATTAAAAATATTTTTAAATTGAAATTAAATGTCATTTGTTTCAACGTAAAATTATTATAAAAAAGAAACATAGGTATAAACCATAACAATTTCATAAGAACGTCTAATTTCTCTTTTATCTGAAACATGTGTTCACCATAATAATATGCAATTTCAATTTTCACAAATAAGTTGGTTTTGTTGTGAAATTATTCTAGCTTTTTTATTGTGGTTGTAGTTTTTTTGTTTTAGAAAATATTTTGTCAATTTTTAGATATTTGGCCTTAATTGAAATATGGTCAAATTGAAAATAACTTATTTTAATTGTAAAATCATCTCTTCAAACTGAAATTGGTTTACACCCGTTCAATTGTGACAAATGAACCCGAAATGATCGAAATTGTATTTTAAAAATACATTTTCAAGTGTAGAAATCATGTTCCTAAAACATGATTTTAAGAAAAATATTATATTCCAAATTAATTTCAAAATAACATAAACTTAAATAGTAATATTAAAAGCATATTATTATACAAATTTCCCTGGATAGTAGATAGAGAGGGATATATAGTCTTCTTCAATTTAACATCTGCATTGTACTTTGTCATTTGGGCATCCATTTCTTGTGTGCAACTATCCTTTGAATTAATTTTTGTTTTGCTTTTCAGTTACTCATTGTCTCTAATTTTGATTTCTACATTATTTGAAAGAATGTTTACTTCTCCTTTTATACTTCCTTTATTCTGATTAGTCCTCTGTTGCATGCAGCTTGATCTTGTTGCTCTTTAATTTATTGTTGCGGTTGCCTTTTCAAGTAGATTTATTTGCCTGTAAAACAAAGGAAAAGAAAAGAGAAAAGTAAAAAAAGTTAAAAAAGAAAAAAGAAAAAAGAAGGTTTCACTTTTACTACTCTCATTCACGAAACTGAACGTCCATGCTTTATGGTCCAAGCAATTACAGAGGATTACTCAGTTCACTGATATTCGAAAGATAGGTATGTTATCCAATTTCATGGCTATAATTTGTTCTTGGTTTTGATTTTTCATTTTTCTTAAGAATTTAAGCATTTAAATTTGCATAATATTTTAAGAACTCAAAAAAGAAAAAGAAAAAGGAAACATCCACTAGAGATAAGTGGACTTAATTGTCAAAAATAGCAGAGCACGTACATATGTGCTCTTTGGCACTTCCTTAGTTTCTTTATTTTTAATATACAAGATACGTTTTCAAAGTTTAACCTTATAAATTTCAAGTTTTCAGCCATGTCAGTTTTCAGTTGAAGGAACTTGTAGATAAGAGATATACACTTTTTGCCTTGTCTCAGTTCATTGCTAGCTAGTACTGTCTATTGATCACCCTTCACACTCTCACTATTGACCCTCATTTTGCCTTTCCTTGCAGTCCTTCGAGCGAGCTTATGTGACTGTCTTTCTTCTGCAGTTTAAATTGAGTCATGGAAAACGAATCTACTCTGACCCTCTCATCTTAGTTCCACTTCTGGCTCTTCACCATTGTGCTCTCGTTTATCTGCTACATCAAGAGAGAAGAGCAACTTGCTAAATTGTTGTGTGAAGGAGAGAGGTACTTCCTTTTAGTTTCTGATTTAATTTGTTATTGATTTTTTTCTGTTTAATTACCATTTTAGTTCTCAACTTTTGTTTCATGCTTCAAAATGGTCCATTTCAAATATTTCATGGTCATTTATCAGCTTCGTCCTTGATTTAATTGGAATGCTTTAAAACTTAAATAAATGAAAAAAAAAAAATAAAGAATCAAGGAAACAAAGAAATGTCTGAATGGATTTTCTTAGAATGGCTACTTCAAAAAGGGGCATGGGAAGTTATTAAAATAATGGTGAAAGAACAAATATATATAGCAACTGATTTTGAAGGACATTGAAAACGGTTTTGGCCAAAACCATGACAATTATGACACTTTATTTTAGAATTAGAACTACTAGTCCCTTCCATTCTTATTTGGAGCAAAATAGTTACTTTGAGATTTAGACATCTCCCAATTGGCATCCACAATTGTTCCGTCACTTCTAATATTGCTTGCTACTGGTGACATGCTTCTTGGCCTTAGTGTTTGTCAAACCCTCCCAAAAGAATTTGCAAAAGTCCCCTAATCAGAACAAATATCTAGTTGGAATGCAATTTCCAATATAAAAACCTCTCTAGTCAATCTTAAACGCATGATATTAACATGCTTGGTACAATAATTGACAACCAATTCTAGTTTAAAGTTTTGTCTAGAAAAAAAGTGCTAGCCTTGACTACCATAATTGGATAGAAGAAAAAAAAAATCAATTCTATGTTATACCGGGGCTTAGATGTTTTAAAAATTAAAACGAAGAAGTATTTAAAGTGCCTATGAATTGTGCTTAAAGGTTAGGGAGGTAGTCTTGGCTCTTTAACTGACATTTGCACATGAAACTATAATTGATATATTTGTAATGTAGAGATTTTATGTTGTTTTTGGTGGTGTTTGGATCCTCTACTCAAAACAGTTATTTTGGATTTCTATGCATAAAATGCATTCTCAAAAAAAGTTGAGGTGTTTGGTTGAGATTTTGGTAAATGCAAAATGCATTCTGCTTAGAATGCATTTTGCAAATTCTCATTTCTAGAGTAGAAGTTAGAATCCACATTTTTTTGGATTCTAATTTTTGCTAAAACAAGTGAGACCCACTGACAGGAGGATTAATTACTCAAACAGCCATTAAATATCGATTAATTTGATTGGTTTGCTATAGAAAATCGTAAAAATTGTTTATTTCCAAATTTGTTCATGCAAGTGTATTATATTTTTTTAAGAATAATTATATTTTACCCAAACCACAAATGGGTAAAGTGTAATTATTTCTATTTTTTATATTAGATATTAATTTAAAATATAAGTTATTTTGTATGTGTGTATGTTATGTGCCTTATGATAATTATTTTAAAAAAATAACAAATTGCAAAATATATAATTGAAAAAACATTCTCAAGTGTTTAATTGCATAATATATAATATTGAAAATGCATTCTATACTTTGTTTAATTAAACACAATTTCATTCACCATAATCACTTCTAAGCAAAAGTTTCAGTATTTTACCAAACACACTATTTTCAGCAAAATGCATTCTAGATAATGAGTGGAAATGCATTCTAGAGTAGAGGATCCAAACGCAGCCTTAGTATTCCTTCAACTTTCTTGCAGTGAAAAAGAACTCATAGACGATGTAAATGTTACAAATTAATCTTGAATTGCAAGTTTAGATT
>BKZX01026228.1:0-32860 GCA_014362285.1 Fagus crenata | reverse complement strand
TGCTCTTGCTAAATGAAGGAAAAAAGTAGAGAAATCTTATTTGTTAAAATGATTTTTAATCAGTTAATTAAACTTGAATTGATCTTATGAATCATTGACAGACATTTCAATGTGTTATGTATAGGTCAGATTTTATGGTGAGATTATTCAAAGTAATTTTCACTTTTTCTCTACATTCATTCTCTTTCCAATTTGTAGTTGTGTTTTAGGCTTCTGACTTTGAACTATAACTTTTGGATACTAGACACTTTTTTTTCTTGGGGCAAGCAATGCTAAATTCTTTCCAAATGTTGACTATCTCTATTTGGTCCATCTCTTTGAACTAATGGTAGCACAGGTTTCTTTTTATTATCCATTCCTTGTTTTTTCTTGGGCTTTGATGTAGCTTTTTGTTTTAAGTCTTTATGGGGCTGAAGTTTGACTCTTACACACATAGCATCATGTAATAGAGCACCCAATATCAAATTGCTCTTCTAGATTCTAATATACATGTCTGATGTTTTTTGGAGGAGAAACAATTTAGTGGATTTTTCTCCATGGTTACCTTCTTTGTTCAATCATGAGTCATGACTTGGAATATATATATTTTTGATAAGTAATTGAAGAGAAAAAAAAGACACTGCTCCCCATGTAAATAGGAATTGTTAGGGTCGCTACAAACATCATCCAAGGCGAATGTTTAATCCCTTCAAAAGTACGTTTGTCCAAATAGTCTACATTTGATGATATCGCCCCCCCCCCCCCCCCCCCCCCCCCACATAAGTCGCCAGTACGATGTCTTGCAAAGCTTTCCAACAAGCCAGCAAATCCAAAACCCTTTTAGTCATAACTCAATGGACTCCAAACAAGTAAAACACCAATGACCATTGATTATATGCAAAATCACAATGAAGGAGCCATTGATCTTGGGACTCCCCACTTTTCTTGCACATGCAACACAACTCTACAATACAAATATTTCTTTTTCAAAGATTATCCATTGTGAGAATCTTCCTTCTAGCAGTTGTCCTCATGAATAAAGCAACTTTTTTAGCAACATTTACCCTCCAAATACTTTTCCATGGAATAAATGGGGATCTCTATTAGAAAGAACCTTATAATAGGGTTTTACCTAAAAAATGCTGCCCCTAGTTGGAATCCAACACATCCGGTCTTCTCCATCCCTGTTAGTTTTGGTGGAATAAAGAAGAGCTATAAATGGTTGTAATAGCTCCAACTCCCAATCCTGGATAGTTCTAGTGAACATGATTTCCCAATTAATGGCACCATTATTCCATCGCATATAGTCCGCCACAAAAATCTCTTTATCTTGAGAAATCAAAAAAGTGCTGGAAAAGCCTCCTTAAAGATCACCTCTCCACACCATGGATCATGCCAAAAACGAATGTGAAGACCATTGCCACTTCAAAATTGATGAATTTAAAGGAGCTTTCCCACCCATTTCAAATATGTTTCCAAAGGCTCACACCATAAGGTTCATTAATCACCCCTGAAACCCAACCACCCCATTCGCTCCCATATTTTGTGTACTATTGTTCTCCATAATCTCTTTTTCCGTGGTATAACGCCAAAGCCATTACCCTAATAAAATGTGATTAGAACATACAAAGCTTCTAATGCCTAGACCTCCATATTGAATCGACTCACAAACTGTCTTCCAATTAACCAAATGAAATTTAAAATCATCTCCTAAAGCACCCCCAAAGAAATCATTTTGTAAAAGAAATCTTCTTGCAATTTCTCAAAGCGATTAGCAATGCTAGCGGAGAGGGGAAATAAAGAGAGAAGATACTTAATAGAGTGATTCTTCCTCCTCTTGATTAATAAAGCTTTTTCCAACCTGCTAATGCTTTCCATCTTTTCCAAGATTGGATTCCATATCGCTTTGGACTTATATCTAGCTCCCAACGGTAAGCCCAAATATTTCATAGGCAGAGTAGATATCTTGCAAATGTCAGCCAAATCTTCACCTCTAGAACCTCTCCCATTGGAACCATCTCAAATTTGCCTAAATTGATCTTTTGGACCATATAAAACTTCAAATACAACAAAACAAAGTTGCTCTGGATCTTTCCCACAAAATATCTAAGTATCATTGGCATATAGGAGATGTGATATCATCAACTCATTTGTCCTTCCCCCCACAGTAAACCCAATAATATAATGTCTGTCTTCTGCCTTTAATATCATAACTCAAGGCCTCCATTACAATCACAATTAAAATTGGAGGATAGTAGATCTCCTTGATGTAGGCCCTGTGAACTAGCAAAGAATCCACTAGGACTACCATTAACAAGAATAAAGAATCTAACTGTAGAAATGCTAAAGTAGATCCACTTTCTTCATTGAACCCAAAAACCACATCGTTTCAACATGTATAACAAAAATTCAGTTGACATGGCCGTTTGCCTATTCTAGGTCCAATTTACATAAGATTCCCGGAATACCAGATTTTAGTCTACTATCTATAGTCTTTGGCGATAAGAACATAGTCCAAAATCTGTCTCACCCTAATAAATGCATTTTGTGATTGAGACAAATGACTTGAAAATATAATTCTTGTTGCTCTTTATTAATAATAATGGTTGTTACATGTTATATCTTTTATTAACTTTGATGTAAGTTTTCAAATTGTGGTTGGATATCACAATCTAGTATGTAAAACTTGTGTTGAGTTTTCTTGGATCCAACTTGAACAGGCCCACCTGCAAACTGTTATTGACTCTTGCCATATTCATAAATTCCAATGAAGAGTTATGCATAAACTGATTGTGAGCTAGTTGCTTTATAATGTACTGTCAAGTTTGTGCCTGAAGGCAACTATCCTTAATCATTTGTTGGCTTTCACTAAGGTGCATATAAACAGATATTTTATGGACAAGCATTTGTGCCTGGGTGGTGGTCATGGGGTTATATTTGTTAATTCTCTGTTTGCATTATATAAAAACCAAAGTTAGAACCAATTTTCTGACAAGAACTTCTACGGTATGGTGCTAAGATTATAGTTCCATGAAGCAGATATTTTATGGTGAAAAATTTGTCATGTTGATTGCACGTTTCTATAGGTGCCCTGGCATTTGACGTAGAGTATGCACGCTGGCTTGAGGAGCACAACAGGCATATAAGTGAGCTGAGGGCCGCTGTCAATTCACATGCGGGTGACACTGAGCTTCGCACCATTGTTGACAATGTTACGGCACAGTTTGATGACATTTTCAGGCTGAAAGGCATTGCAGCTAAAGCGGATGTTTTCCACATCTTGTCAGGAATGTGGAAGACACCAGCAGAGCGGTGTTTTATGTGGATTGGTGGCTTCCGATCATCTGAACTTCTCAAGGTCAGTTTCTATTTCATGCTTTCTATTTTCTCATCTGCTGTAGTTGAAAATGTGATAAAGTGGGAGAAGAATATGGTTGACACAGTTATCATGTTTTCTTGCAAAGAACTGAGGCATTGTTGTGTGTGCAATTGATGTAATGCTGGTTTCTCAACTTCATACACAATAGGACTCACACACCTGCATGGGATTGGAACTGATATCTCACCCTCCACCTCTTGTTTATGGGGGAAGAGATGCCGTATTTGTCCAAAGACCATTCGCTTCTCAGCTTGAGAATTTTAAGTATAAAACTTGACGTGCCAAACTGTAGGAAAATATGGAACGGAAAATCATTAGTTTGTACATGGGAATGTATCTCTGCATATCCCCATGTGAGCTCATGATGCGCAAAAATAATTTTATTTTAATTTAGTCTTATTTAATTTTAGAAGTCAATTGAATTTTATTTTATTATTAGTTAATAGGATATTATTATTTAATTTAATTTCCTAGTGTCAAGGTTATCTTTGTAACTTGATAATTGGGTTTTCGTAAGTCAATTAGAATTAGGGTTAAGTTATAGTAGTCTATATAAATACACTATTGAACTCCAAAGTTTACAGTATGGCTTGATTCATAAAATTTCTTTTGGAATTGTTTCCGATGATCTGGTGTTGACTCCAACCAATCGTAGGTGTTGACTCCTACATTTTCTATCTTGCTTGGTGTCAACTCTTAGCAACCTTTGGTATAGACTCCTAGATCTTTTACCTTTTCTTCTTTCTTTCTTTATTGCAATTTTCTTTCAGTGTTTGTCTTGCGTAAATTTTGGTATCAGAGCAAACTTTGATTTGTCTAATGAAGCCGACAACCCTAACAAGCACCCCTCAACCAAAAAATCCATTGCAAGTTCCAACCCCACCACCATCACGGACAAAACTGCCAATAGCCATGCCCAACCACTGTTGGCATGGCCAAAACAACCAACCCCTTGACTGTCAATCGAGTGGCCCCCCGCCCGGCCGCCCCCCCCAAGAAGGGGGGAGAGGGAAGGATCAAAGCCTAACCACGTTGACAGTTTGCTGAGAACCCATCACTTGATTTGCCATCCGCGACCTTCATTGGTCCTTTGATGGAAAAAGTAGGAATGTTGCCGCATATCCGACTGACTGTTGTCCACATCACCGATGATCTCAAGTTTCACTAAAGCTTACTCACACTGGTGGTTTGATCTCAGCTTGTGTTGTCGGTCCCACCTCTAGTCTTTGTGCCACACATCATTGACAGAAGCTCGCTGGAAAACACAAGGCTAGCGTGTGCTATCGCGACCGCTAGCCAAGCTGCGTTGCTGCAACCTCATCGGAAGCCTTCCCCTTTGCTCTATGTTGTTGGACCGAGTCTAGACTACCACTTGGTCCTTGAACTGAGACCCTTGCGTAGATCTGTTGGGTCAATGATCTACCAATCTTAATTATTTGCAAGCTTCCTTATTTCTCAATTTAAAAGAAAAGGAAAAAATGGTTTTGGAGGGCCCAAAGCCATATAGTTCGAATTCTGGAGTATAGGCTCATTCAATACAGAACACAAAGTTAACACAATGTGCTCCCATGCATTGCAACAAGAAGTTTGTAGCCTAGGTTAGCAAGCCCAAGTTCTTACTTTTTGATAAGTAAGAAAGTTTAATTAGAAAAGGACAACCCTATGTGCATAAAGTATGAACACAAGAGTGTCAACTAATTACAGAGAATAAGAAGTGTGTGGGACATAAAGAATCTATAAAACTAGCAAGAGAGGTACTAGAAGTAAAATCCCAAGCCTTGGATCAATCGAACAATGAATATCAAAGGACTCAAAAATCTGGTTCTCAGAGCTTTCCATATCCTCAAAAGTACGCCGGTTGCGTTCCTTCCTAACTGTCCATATCAAGCATGACGGAACTAAAATTCAAACAGTTGAAGAATTCTTCCTGAACCAATTCCACCAAGCGAACAAAAGATCCTTTACCTGACCCGGTTGAACCCACTCAACATCAAAGGAGTGGAATTCATAATTCCACACTGTTGCCTTAGGACAATGTAATAGAAGGTGATCCACTATCTCCCCATTACTACGACACATACTACACCACCCAACCAAAACATATCCGCATAAAGTTATCACCTAAGAAGCTTGGGTACCTTTTTGGGTACGGATACCGATATTGGTACAATACAACGGTACGAGAATATTAGGGTATGGGTACGGTGAGGTATATTTATTAAATATATTTTTTATAAATTTTATGCATATATTTTCCACTCAACATCAAAGGAGTGGAATTCATAATTCCACACTGTCGCCTTAGGACAATGTAATAGAAGGTGATCCATTGTCTCCCCATTACTGCGACACATACAACACCACCCAACCAAAACATACCCCGCATAAAGTTATCACCTAAGAAGCCTGGGTACGTTTTTGGGTACGGGTACCGATATTGGTACAATACGACGGTACGAGAATATTAGGGTATGGGTACAATGAGGTATATTTATTAAATATATTTTTTTATAAATTTTATGCATATATTTTTCGTATAATTTTAAATATATGTGAATTAGAGCAATCATGGATAATAAAGTACATTTATTGCCATTAAATGGTCTTTAGAGTACAAACCAAGATCTAAAAGAGTAACTAAAAGAAGTGTTCATCATTGAAATCAAAATAAAATAAAAGATAATTGTTCAAGACTCTTGATTGGGGGTAAGACTAGCGAAGATACTAGTTATTTCATGCTTATGTGATGAAGTGTTCAATTTTATTTATTTTGATATTTTTTGGGTACTGCTAGGGTACTCAGGCAGCAGTACCCCTAGCAGTACCAGTACCTGGTACGGTTACTCCTAAAAATGGAGTACTTGTGCTTCATAGGTTATCACAAGTAAGGATCTTACCTCAGGCCGCCGCAGATGAAACAAAAAAAGCCATCCTCTGAGGTGCCTTGACACCCTAAATATTTCTCCCAGGGAATTTCACAACATGTGAGCCCCTTAATGTTGTGTAAAAAGAACTAGTATAAAAGACCCCATTCTGCTTCATCCTCCACTGCCAACTATCCGCTGCTTCACTAATCAGGACATGGGAATCAATAGATGCAGGAATGCCACAACCACTTCAACCCCGTACTCGAGCAATGATAACATCCCACTCCTGCGACCCCCCATTATTTGTTGGAACTTTATTGCAGTGAATCATGGTAATATCAAAGGCACCTACGTTTGATTGTCGTCAAGACCTATGGATTTTCAACAATTGGTTACATTAGATGGATCAAGTCTTTGAACAAGTAGGTTTATCAGATGACAAGAATCTTAGGTTGTTATCTTAGGTTTGCCAAGATGAAACTCATTAGTAGAGTTATGCATTACTGGAGCAGTATTTAGAACCTTTGCCTGACAAGCTTTCCATTATTGATTGGGAAGAAATGAAAGAAAAACTCAGGAATATCTATCCCAATCCTATCAGAAGAAATATCTACCACAATCTCATCAGGGTGATTTTCTAGTTTAAAGAGAGTCTAAGATAAGGGAATAGACAATGAGTTGCACAATTTGAAGAAATCAAGATGAGCGTTCTCATAGCTTCTAGTCTTAGCTCTACTCTAGCACAGTCTGCCACAGATTCAACCTTACCAAATCTAGCAAAAGCTTTTTGAGACTTGTTCGCAAGGTTAACACAAATTAATATCCAGCTTAAGGTGTCATGAACGATAGTTTGCAATGAACTTACTGCTTTCCACACAGAAGATAATGTTGGTAATGAGATCTTGGTATTGAAGGAATATCAAGTATCACCAAAAGCTAGTGTTGAAAGGGAAGTGTAAGTGCCAATAACTATTGCTTCAATGTTCATGGAGCAAGAATAACTTACTGTGATATCTGAACCTTGTGTAACAGGTTTAATTCAACCTGTTGAAGAGTCAGATTTATTGCTTACCATTTAGAAAGAAGATTTTTCACTACTTGATGAGGAGAAAGTTCAACAAAAGAGCAAAAACTCAGAGGGTACATATGGTGTGAAAAGTGAGTTTGATGTAACTGCTACTAAATTGACTAATCAACCTTCTAATGTGCCTTTAGTGAAAAAGCTTGGTAGAGTGGAAAAGTTTGATACAAGGTTGTATATTGTTTGCAAAATTGGTCCTACCCATTGATTTTAACATTCCAGATGAAAATAATGATATGGTGGAACACAAGGCTTTGTTTATACAAAAAATGCTTCGAGAGTTAGTACAAGTATCATGTGCAAGAATTCATATTCTTCAACACTTCAAAACTCGAACAAGTTTTCTCCACCAGGGGAGAATGATGCAGTGAACGTAAGACAATTTGTGTGATTAATAAATTTTTTTTTTGGAATTCTTTTCAATGGTTTGGTACTGACTTCTAGGTTTTCTGTTTTCTATTTCCCTTGCTGTCAACTTCAAGCAACTCTAGGTGTCGACTCTTAAGTTTTTTACCTTTTCTTTGTTTCTTATTGCAATTTTCTTTCAGTGTTTGTCCACTGTCACCTCAAGAATTTAATGATGTCTATATTGTTGCCAAAAAAAAGGAAAAAAAGAAAAAAGCAGATAGTATACATTTTATTTTTTATAAGTAAACAAAGCAGATAGTATACATGCCAGTTGAATTGATAAACCTTAAAAGATATAATCCAACAAGAACAACACCAAATGATAAAAATATTATATTAAAAATTAGGATGGATACGAGCAAATGAAGGTGGTGGAATACTATATAAATGAACCCTAATCCTAATGTAGTGAACAAATTGTGTGAAAAGATATAAACTCCTATCCTAATGAAGGTAAATGGTAATTCAGTTTTTGAGAGGGCTTTTTAACTCTGGAAATTACAATTTTTGGATTGGAGGCATTGATTAAATTCTTATGTAGGGCTTTCTAATAGGATGCTATAGGTCTCTTTGATTGTTGATGTTGGATACTATCCTGTCATCGTGCTCCATCCAATCCGTATCACGCCTTCCTTCCAAACTCAAGTTGTCTTGAAGCTTTTATCTTGAGTTTGAAGGGGGATAAACTACCGCTTGTTCCAAAAGTTTCAGTTGTTAGGAAATGATAATTTAATCACTTGAAACATTATTCTAACACATGTATGGTGTTCACAAGGGAAGATGGACTACACACATACACAAATATTTAATGAAGGATGTCTATTTAAAATGATATAGTAGCTTCCCCCCCTCCCCCTCATTTTTTTTTTGTTTTTTTATTGATTGTTCACTTGGTGACATTAAAACCCACGTGGGAGTGTATGTACATGTCCAACATATTTGACATGGAAGTAAGGACTATGTTATCTACTTTCTGTTTTTCTAGTAATGCAAGTTCTGATTTTCATAACATTTAGCCATTCGTATTTGGACATTGCGTCTTTCTTCTACGTTATACTTTTTTGGAAAGGATGAATTGTAGATATTTGACAGAAAAAAGCACTTTAGGCCATTCTGTTTTAACATGTGTCAAAAATTAAAATCTTCCATGCCTTGTTTCTATCTTGGCAGAATTTCTTTTTTCTTTATTTTTTCAAATGATTTTGTAATGTGCAACTGAATTGCCAATGGTGCAGCTTCTTGTGAATCAATTGGAGCCTTTAACTGAGCAACAATTGGTAGGGATCTACAACTTGCAGCAGTCATCCCAGCAGGCTGAGGATGCTCTGTCACAAGGCATGGAGGCATTGCAGCAATCCCTGGCCGAGACATTGGCCAATGGCTCACCTAGCCCATCAGGATCATCAGGGAATGTGGCAAATTATATGGGTCAAATGGCCATGGCCATGGGAAAGCTTGGAACACTTGAGGGATTCCTTCGCCAGGTAATTTTCTTTCTGATTTGATCGCACTTATATGTTTTCCCAGTCTGGTTCCTGCACTCATTGCTAGGAAGGAAAGAAGAAGAAATGAAACTCAATCTTGAAACAGGCTGGATTTGAAGTGGTAGGATAATCCTTACATATGGTAGAATATAACTTCTTGGCATTGCTTTAAAATTCTTTAGGCTTTGATATTGTCTTAAAACAGTAAGAAATCTGTAAATCTAATTGTTTTGTGGAATGTAGGAATCACGGAATAATTAAATTTTTAATTGATGTCCTTGGTCCATAATTAGCCCGTTTGTGTTCCATAGCATTAGGCTTAGTGTACCCAGATCTGCACTTCTCAATGATTGAATTACTTTGGTCTGTTTTCAGGTATTTGGAACCTCAAAAATAAACCAAATTCTACATGTAAATGTTGAATTTGTACATGTTCTTCAAAACATTATGCATATAATCTTGTGTGGACAGTTTTTTGGAGTGTGGGGATTTGCTGGTTCAATATTTTGATATGCTTTTCATAAACTTCCCATTATTAAAAAAGAAAAGTCTGCAAAAACTTTGGAAAATGCAAGAAATTTTTTCCCAATCAATGTGAAGTAATTATTCAGCAGAAATTTAGTCTTATGAGAATATCAAATGCAAAGAGGGCAATGGAAACAATTAGTATAGTTGAGGGAAAAGAGAATGATACTATTTTCATTCAATAAATACCATTTTTTTGAGAACAACTTTTGTGCCATGATTCCTATTATGATTAGATGTTAGGGTTTTGAAGTGAAAGAAAATCATTGCCAAGTTTTCTTCTTAAGTCTCATTATTGTAATAAGTGATTCTATTTCTTTTCCAAATAAGCAAAAGCATGTAATGCCTGTCTTGAGAATTAAATCTGAACTTTTCTAAGGAAGAGTTCTTTGGACTTACGGGCATTTGACAAGAATTAAATCTGATTCTAGTTCTCTTAAAGTCTTCTTTCTTTTCATTATTATAGTTACGATTATTGAAAATAGTTTTACCAGAGGAGGTTTTGTTGCAGATGAAATATCCTGAATTTATTATTGCCTAAATTGTTGAAAAGCTAGGTGATTATATCGAAGACACTTTATGGTTTCCATCGATTTGCTAGGTGGAACAAATCAAGAATTTAAAACAGCTCATGCTAGTTTGATGCAGCTTGTACATAACTTGGTCTTCTTGTAACTGTAGATGAGGCATTTTGATGACACTTTTGCTTTTCCCATTTCTGGCAATTACCAGGCTGATAACTTGCGTCAACAAACACTACAACAAATGCACCGTATATTGACAACCAGGCAATCAGCCCGTGCGCTTCTTGCAATAAATGACTATTTCTCTCGTCTTCGAGCCCTTAGTTCCCTATGGCTTGCCCGGCCACGGGAATGAAAAGCACGAATGATGACGTTATTCTGAAGACTGACTCCCACCAACCTATGAAATGATCACTAAGCTTTGAGTTCGAACGTGATTGGTCATATGATTCACCATTAGTGGATTGCTGCGCTGTTCTTTAACCCCAAACTCCCTTTGGGATTGGGTTGTTGTGCATTAGTCAAATTGATGATCAAAGTGAAAGTTGTAGATCTCTTCATTGTTGATATGGTCTCCATCTGCAGTTCCAGTGTCACATATGTTTTACCTAGGTCTTTTATTCTCATTTCTTATGTCTAAACTATAGTGCCAATAATCTGATTATGTTAGATGTTTAATAGAACCAGGAAGGAAATAGAATAGTGTTTGTAATGTAGGTTACAGTAATCAATTTGTATACCAAAATCAGATTATATATTGGTGAAAGAGTTCCTTTTTGGTGTTTGGATTTTTTTTACTTCTTCAACATGTAAATATGTTTTTGTGCACAATTTCATTGGCTATGATAATTCCGCAGGTTGGCTGTATAGTTTGGTTGTAGTGGCAAGTCAATTTTGCTATGCTCAAATATTTCCTGTCCTCTGAGGAAGTTTGGCTATTGTTGGGTTTCACCAAAATTATTTAATACTTTCTTGGACGAAGAAGGAAGAATAGCCTAACACCTTGTTCGGAAGAGGGGATTAGGGAGGAATGGATGAAATTTTTTTTTTTTAGAATATTATTTTCATTCTTTGTTTGGGAGTTTAATTAGAGGGAAAAGAACGTAACACTTTTACCATTTATCTCCCTCTTAACTCCATCTTTTAATCTCTCAAAAATTGGGAGGAAGGGAATGAAATATTTTTTTTCCCCTCTCTCTCCATAATATATTATTTTTTTTCCCCTTAAAACCTTTATTTTTATTAAAGAAATGGCATAAGAGACTAGGAGTGGGCAAAAATCCATCAAACCTAACCCACCCAACAAGATTGTTGAACTGTTCATCTGTCCGCCTGCCCGTGAACATATATATGGACGAATATGGATTAGGATATATATTTTTCTTTTGGATTTCAGGCGGACCATGGATTTTATGTTTTTGGTCGAGTAACTGCTCGACCTGCTCATCTAATTATAAATATTAAAAGAAAAAACCTAATCCTCACCTGCCCGACCCTCATTTTCTCATTTCTCACTCCCTCTCTCTCTCACTTCTCGCTCACTCAATCTTTCTCTCATTTTTGCAGCCCAAACCCTAGCTCACACCTTGCCGCCTCAAGCCTTTAACTTACCCCAGCCAAATCACTCACACGACAAAACCCGTCCCTCACTCTCTCAAATCTCTCTACTCTTCCTAACCGCAACATAACCGACAACAAACAAGAGGGCCAAGAGTGCTTTGAGTGGTCAAAACGATGGAGAGCCTAGAGATCGAAATGATTGACTCAACTTCGTGGTAGATTTGCACTCCGAATAGTCGATTGGAGACTATGGCTTAAGGCGGTTCACAATGGGGGGCTAGTTCAGTGGGTCTGGGTTTTAATGAGTGGGTAGGTGGGTTTTGTGTTATGGGTTTGATGAGGTGTGGCTTTAGACGGCTCATGGTGGGATGCTAGTGGCAAATCATAGATGGGTGTGGTTCGGTGGGTTTTTTGTGTTCTGGAATCCATAGAAAGCGCGATTTAGGGGCAATCCTCAGAGACTCGCTTTGGAAATTAGTGGCTTTGATTTTTTGATTTGTTAAAGATTTGATTTGGAAATTAATTTGTCTTTGATTCTCTGATTTGTTAAAGATTTGGAATTTTTTTTTTGCCTGAAATATGTTCTTATTTGGATTGATTTTGTGTATATTGATGATACTCGATCACTCGACCATACTAGACCGCTCAACTCATTCACTCGATCCGACCACCTGTGTGGATGGTTAATGGATTTCATTTCTTCACACCCGACTCAGTCAGGCAGGGTAATAAATTACCCTCAAACCCGACTTGCCCAACCCTTGGCCACCCCTAATAATAGTAATAGTTATAAAGTGATTTTATTTTATTTCATTTTCATTTAATTCCCATATAAACACTTTCTATTCTATTCTATTTATTCCATTCCAATTATTTTTTTTATAAACCTTCAAACATGGTGTAATAGTCTTGGCAATTGGAATGTGAGACTTTTTTTTTTTTAATAAGAGAATTTGAAACTTGGATGTCTCGTTTAGAAAACATCAAGAAGTGTCAACTAGTTAAATTACAAAGACTTTTGGCAATGGAGACGCGACAATTGATGAGGCATAACTGGATAAGCCAAACAAAGATTTTATTTATTATTTGTGGGGGTTGGGGTGTTTTGGCTCTCTTGCAAGTTCCATGCCCATCTTCAGACGCGTGATTTGCACCAGTTTAATACTATACCAGGCTTACGGCGATTGAGAGCTGAAGCTTTTTAGTGCAAGCCCAAATGCCTCATCAAAGCCACTTCATTGGATTATTGCACATGTCTACCTTATTTCCAATTGCCCATACACCTTTAAAAGAAGGCCAATTCTAAATAACCTTGATGTGGAAAATAAAAGTCCGTACCTATCTAAACCATCCACCTCTCCTTGATTATTCTTACAAATTTCTTTCCCAGGAAAATAAAAATAGAATCATAAGTAGCATAATGCTAGCACAAATTAATTATGGAAGAAGAAACATGGCTGTGTTCAAATTATATTTAGTGTACATATGTTATACTTATAACATATCTAATACCTTTCAATTAAATTAATATTTCATCAACTTCATAGTTGGATTAAATGTCCTCCATATACTCATCATGCTATACTTCATATAACTCTAATCCAAAAGTTAGTTACATAGTACAGTTTTTAAACATATAGAAAAAACCCATATGTTTGAGCATTTTTATATGAGAATTCTTAATTTCAGATTTTATTAATATTTAAGAAGCATAGATGGGTATGCAGAGATCATATTATGGTTTGACAAAATATTGATCCTATTAAATGTTATTAGGTAGAGTAACATTCTAAAAGAACTACACTAAATATAAGTTCCTTTAATTCAAAGGAACTAAATAACTATAAGAGTATCAAGAAGATAAATTAGCATGAACATGAGGTATTTAGTTGAGCATTTAGGTGCGTAGATAAAATGTATGACATTCACATATAGAATTCATAGAAGTCAATTCTTGGGTCTCATGGATAAAAGATTGCACATAGACAAATACAATAAGAATATTATCACACATGACTCTCTGAATACATATACAAACAACATAAGATAGATCCAGCAAGCTACATTACAAAACGAAAAAAAATATATGGCCCAAGAGTGTGGAATGAGCGTAAGCTTTAGATGTGTTTCTCGTACGCTATATGGCAATGCTTTCTTTCTACATATATACGCCAACATTATCATACTGCCTTGCCAACTTGAAGCTGAAAAGTATGCACGTTGATACCACCTGTTGTCATAAATATGCAAGAAGTGACATTAGATTTAAAGTTACTTGAATGACACTACTTTTATCACTTTTATACTTTTACTAGTAGTAGGCTTGTGCGATGCATGACAAAATATTCTATTGTATAAAATTGTCATCATTCCTTCCAATCATAGTCATTTAGCTTTAATTATACTAGTCGCAAACCCGTGCAATGCACAGAAATTTATACCCGTATTAAAAAAAATTAAATTAAACAAAAAAGAGAAGAAAAAAAACTTGTGTTAGAAGGAATTTCCAATTTGGATGGTATCTTGATAGCTACCGCAAAAGTGGAAGAGATATGTTTTATAATTTCAATGTGAAAATCGATTTCTGTATTTCTTTCACTTTGAACAGAAATTTTGTATGGTTCATCGGTTTAAGGTTTCAACCACCAGTTCGGTATGGTTTTTATAACTATGGGTAAAACGCTTATTAAAAAAAAAAAAAAAAAACATGAATAGAAGGAAGTTGCAAAGCAAATAAAAAAATATTCAAAATTAATCGAAAACTAAATTGAGCAAAAAATGAGGAAAAAATCACTTCAGAAAGAGGTGCCAATTTTGACTGTATCTTGGTAGCTACTTTACAATTGAAGAACCAATGGGAAGGAAAAGATGTGAAAGAATTACATTTCATTCAAATATTGATTAAATGATCTTTTAAAGGGAAAAATAAAATTAGTTTTTTCATTGATGGCATATTAGTTTTAATTAAAATTCAAATAAAAGTAATAATATTCTTTTCATGGCATCAGTTTCTTTTCATTTTTTTTTTTTTTTGTTCAAAATTTTTTTTTTATATATTATAGCTTTTTATATATATATATATATATGAATCATAAAGCGATTAAGGTGGCCTAAAGTTTATTAAATACATTAAACTTATAAGTTTGAAGTCTCAAATCTCAATTATCCCAAGATAACGATGCTGCTTACATGCTTAGTGCGTACATTTTATTTTATTTTATTTAACTCTACTCAATTTGATTCAAGTGAAGAATGGTGGAAGTGGAACAAACAAAGAGGTGAATGAGTTATATTTCAAACACCCTCAAGACAGGGTAAAACCGTAAGATTGTTAAAAATGATATAAAACATGATAAACATCAACTTTAAAAAGATCATATTCATGTTTACAGGTTTAAGGAATTTTATAACAAATCACAGTAGATTGGGACAAAGGTAATGGCAGTGATGCCTCCATTTTGCATCTTCAGGGATGATGGAACCGTGACTCAAGTTTACTACAAAATACAACTTTCATTTTTGTTGGACATCCTTTTAGAAAAATACCAAGGATAAAATATTAGAGAACTGTGTTGCACAAAGAACCAATACTTCACTTATGCATAGCATTTTTCTTAGCATGATAATTCCAAGAACACAACCTTTATGCCAACAATTCATTCTTCATCCAATTTGTGACTTAGAAGGCAGACCAAAATCTACCACATGAGAGGCTATCAGACCTGATCACACGCCTCTTGATGCGCTCTTACACAGTGCAGGAAGAAGGAAAATAACAAAAAATTTGAAACACATAATAACACAACGCATATCTAAAGGAATTTCACCAAACATATGGCATGCAACAATAACAAAGATCGATAACACCAAAAAATTCAAGTAGAAAAATAGCAAACACACCTTAGGAAGTCTTAATGTGAAAGAAACAAAACCCAAAGTCAAATCCAAATCCAAAATAAATAAATAAAATCCTAGATCATAAAGCAAATCAAAAGAATAAAACTTTGAACCCACAGACCCATTGTCTGCAACAGAGCTCTCATCTTTATGAACTACAGACTTGACTTAGCTGAAGACGATGGCGGTTTCATGCACAACAGAGTGCTCAAAATACTGAATCCAAAACAACCAAAGCCTTCATGGCATCATCACCTGAGACAAAATTCAAGAGGAAAAAAAATTTTCAGCTTTCCACAAAGATTTAAGCATACCCAGCCGAGATAAAACCTGAAAATTAAAATTTGGATAGTCCAGTAAATATAATAAGAAAGCAAAATAATATTTATGCTACCAATTGGTGTGACTCGTGTATTGATGAAGAGAATTCAAAAGCAACCTGAGATTGAGATTTCAGAAGGTGTGCCCGGAAAAGGAAACGCACAAAAGGGATGTTGATATGGTTTGAATATTTAAACGCAAGTATAAGAGTAGTAATGGTGAACTAAATTAAATTGGGAAACCAAAAAAATTGGGAAGCATTAAACGCTAGCCATGAAGAAGAAGGAAAAAAAAGGAAAGCTAGGGGAGAGGAAAAGTGTAAGGATGGTTGAATTAAATCAATGGGTTTTAATGGGGGAGATGAGGAGTCTAGTGAGGGGTTAACTAATAAGCATGAAAGAAAGAAACAGAAAATTTTGAAACAAATAAATGGTATGAATAAAAGGAAATAATAAATACTAATCAATAGGAAGCTGCCAAAATTAAAATATGAGTGTAAATGTAACGTTAGGAAGGAGTAAGTATTTAATACATATAATG
The DNA here is from genome assembly GCA_014362285.1 of Fagus crenata. Classification (NCBI taxonomy): domain Eukaryota; kingdom Viridiplantae; phylum Streptophyta; class Magnoliopsida; order Fagales; family Fagaceae; genus Fagus; species Fagus crenata. The sequence continues at coordinate 16,295 of BKZX01026228.1, read as the reverse complement.
AGACCAAAAATAAATAGGGGATAATTGAGTGTGGAGGAGAAAAAGGAAACTAAAATAAATAAAAAATGAAAAAACAGAATAAACATGGAAATTTGTGGGAAGCAAAAGTTTGACGTGGCAGTAGTGGGATATAATCCATATTTTTTTTATTTGAATTTTGTGCAAGACACAATCATTTGAGGCAAACACTATTTTTTATTATTGGAGAAGTTTTTGAGAATTTCTTTAAAATGCAATGAAATAATTACGAGCATTAAAATCTAAATCACAAATTTTGATAATATATAAGTGGAAACAAAAGGAAAACAATATAATCTTAACATACCAATGAGTTTTTTCCTTTCTTTATTTACCATAGCCATCTCCCAAAAAAAAAAAAAAAATCACAATTAATCAACATAACCTAACCGAAACTAAAAGCCATCGTTTTATGTTCTAACAAAGTAACAGCAACGAAAAAAAACTACTACTATGAATTTAAGTTTACCCTCATCAGATATATCAAATGACCAAAATAGTCTCATGGCAAGAAACTCCCCCAACCTCAACTTAACCCAAGTCCCCCGTCATTTCCTAGGAAACATTGGGCAAGATAAATAAAAAGGAACCATAAGAATTAAAAACAACTAAACAAAACACCAGCAATGTGCACCTTTTTTTTTTTTGTCTTCTCTCTAATTACGTTAATTTATAGTAGAGACAACTACCAAAACAAAATAAACTTGTCTTCCTTTCACCTACTCATTGAACAATGTCTCTTGCCACTAATCTCTATACTTCAACAATACTAATATCATAAATAGTCAACATCATATGGATATTTTTAGGAGGGTCCGGACTTTCCTTCACATGTTCCTCATAAGTTCATAACGGGCCCGAAACAAAAAATAAAAAAATAAAAAAAATATTGTGGTACAATGTTAAAAGTAATGACAAAGAACGCAACAATGTTAAATAAGTTTCATTAACAAAGACAGCTTATATAAATATATTTGACGCAATTGACAAATCCTTGTTTTTGTACAAGTCACGCATGCCCGAAATTCTCCATAAAAGGAATTGATTCACATATTTAACATTGGAGAAGCAAACAATACCCATAAAGAGTATTGTGAATACCAAATTGAGCATTTGTCAATAATTCCTTCAAACATCAACGCGCTATAACTTACCTTTAGTAGTAATTGATCCATCCAATTTGTTATGTCTTATATTTAGTATCTTCAAAGATGGGAAGGTAGCCAAAATTGTAAAACATCTTATATATAGAAACAAGAGCAAGTAACGTATGATAATGGGAAAAAGAGGGAGAGTGGGTGAAATTATTAGGGTGTCAATTAATTCATTAAAGCATCAAATGGAAAAAGAAAGGCGAGTTAACTTCTTCGGGGAAAGAGAGAGAGAGAGAAAGAGAGAGAGAGGATGGCAATTAATCTTCTAGGATTAAATGAAAAAATAAATGGAAATTAAGGTAAGAGAGAGATTAATACGATCATAAAAGGAAATATTGGATGAGACGTAAAGGGAAGCAAATGGCTAGATTTCTACCGTCCAAATTCATCATGTTAGCCCTGTTTAGGTAGGAGAAAAGGTGGCATAAAGGGAAAACTTGAGCAGAATTATGAATGCATATTTGGAAACAAAGATTAGAATTTGAGCAGCCCTTTTTTTTTGTTGCAATTTTTGCAAATAACGACTCAAAAAGGAAATTCATGGGACTTTATTAGTCAAATGAAAAAATCAATACTCACAAATAGGAATTTAAAACTTGAACATAAATATGAATGTATTTATGGAAATGAAAACCGAATAATTTGGATGCATTTATGGAAATGAAAACTGAGTAATTTGAAGAGGTAATTGGGTTTGAAAAATGAGGGCATTAAATGCCACGCCAAAAAGAGAGAAAGAAAAGATTGTGAGAGATTGGTGAATTAGATTGAAATCAATTAGGGAGATTGGTTGATTTAATGGGTATGGGAAAAAAAAACCCATGGGAGATGAAGAGACCTGAGAGAGAGAGTTGATTTAATGGGTATGGGAAAAACTCATGGGAGATGAAGAGGTGAGGAAGATGAAGAGACATGAGAGAGAGAGTGTGTGTGAGAGAGATTGAATTAGATAAAAGGAAGGATGATGTGGATTTGTGAGTTAGCAGCAAATCTGACGTGGCAATATTTGGAGGAGGCTAAAAATTTTCTCTCAGCTTTAGCTTTTATTTTATACTAGTTGCAAACCCGTGCGATACACAGGAAACTTTCTAAAACTGAAATCTAAAGAAATTATTTTATATTGACTATGTAAATTTTTAAAAATTTATTCAATCATCATATCAGTATAATTTCATAAATGTGTGAAATGCATATAGCATGAGATGACATAAATGTAGTAAGTATGCAAGATACTAATTAAATTCATTTAAAAAGAACAATCATAATAAATTAAAACAAAATATAGAGTATTATCCAACAAATATTACAAATTTAAAAGAGCAAAATGTTGAGCAAAATTGTTTTCTTAAAAGAGCCCAATTTTTAGAGATTTTTGGATTTGAAAATTAAACAATTCTTTGTTTCTTCTTTTTTGGCTCCGCATTAGTCAATGAGTAATTCCTTTCATTCTCTGTAATTGCAGATGTTGCTGTAAGTTGTGTATCATTTGCATTATCAATTCGTTGCAATTTAGCATAATCATCGTCTCCTTCACTTGATAAGTTGCTAAGATCATCGTTTGAAGCAGCACTCATATAACACTGTCAATAAAAAAATGTTAAGTACCGTATCAAAATATTTATAAGGAAAATAAAAAATATGAATTATTTGTATTGAATGTAAAATAAAAGTACTTACTTCAGTTATTTTATCAAGTTTAAATGCATTGCACTTTGCATAAAACAATTTTTTTTTTTTTTCTTCTATTATGGACTTCTTACCTGTATACATTTATTTAAAAGGTCTTTTGCTGATACATGTATTAATTTTTCAACTTGATGATCAAATAAAATGAACACTCCTAAAGTGAAAAAGGTTATTTCATAAGTAAAAGTTCCTACTTAAGCATTTAGATTACAGCTTCTGCTTTAAACAGAAATCAAAGACAAATCATTGAAGCAAAGGAATGGAATAAAAAAAAAGTTCCAACTTTAGCAAGAAGATCACACAACTCCTACTGCTCCAATAGAGCTCCTACTATTCCAATAGAGTTGGATAGTGTTTACAATACCGAGTGTAGTGTTAACCTCGTAGAAACAATTTTTGAGATAAGTCAATTGGTGCTTTTGTGGGCTGCAATTGTAGATTATGGTATCAAAGGGTGAAACCAATCTAATCTTGATCTTGACTAATCTCTCTGTATAGAATTCTACAAATAGTATATATAGACACAGACATAAACAAATAGTACGTATAAACTCAGACACACACCCCAAGCCCTCTTTTGGAAAATTAGAGGGCCATTAAGCTTAGATAGTTAGTAACTATTAGTTACCAGTCTTCATTCAGCAAAATTAAACAAAAACTAAAAGTAGCAGAAAAATAAGTAAAATTTCTCTTTGGCCTAATTTTATGAAAAATATGCCATGCGACAATCAGTATCAGAGAAATTAACGTACAAAATTACAAGAAGAAAGAAAACCACTTGATGGCAAGATGTGGGACCACAAAACTAAAGCGATTTGTGGGTACTAACATCTATGCAATGCTTATGCAAGTTAACCTCCTGCAATCACTGTTAATAATCAACAACTCTTCATCTTGCAGTGGCAATCAAAGACAATGATCTTTCAACTATTTGTCTATGCCAGGAATGCAGGAACAGAAAAAATAAAAATAAAAAGACCCTAGGGGAGGGGGAGGGGGGAGAAAGATGATAACTTTATACTCTAGGCCTAGATCCAATTCAAGTATTCATGTCATATAGTTAAAATTCCAGCACAAATACAAAAATCCAGCCATTATCAAAAAAAAAAAAAAAAAAAAACAAAAATCCAGCAACTCTGCACATTGTCAATTGGATTCCAAAAACAGTACTACAATTGAACCAAGCTAACAATAAAATTCATCTATAACAAAGGCTCAAATTAAAACTAATATGCATGATCAGTAAAAGAAAAATTTGTCAAACAATCAACACACACACACACACACACACACACACACACACACATATATATATATATAACATCATATTAAAACAAAACTAAAACAAATATGTGTAGCATACATTGTTATCAAATTGTAGCATCAAAAAATAAAATTAATCAAAATTCATAGTAAGATCTTCTACAAATGATTTAGCGAAAAAAGAAAAAGATCTTCTACAAATGGACAACTCAAACACTGCACAAACCCAATATAAAATAAAAAACATAGCTAGCGCCCAACAACAACAAACTGGCAAAAACACTAATCCCAAAAACTACCCTAGATACAAACCCAGAATAACCAAGAGCAACAGAACAAACTAAACAGCAGTTCCACCTCTGTGTAATTCAACAGTGCAAATATATTAAACTTATTGTATAAATTATTCGTTTCTTACTTAATTCATCTCCGGCTAGTTCATGACTTGAATCAAGAAATACTACTGATCAATTTTATTCTACACAGCATATATTGAAAATTCCTTTTTTTTTGAAAAAAAAAAAAAAAAAAAAAAACAAAAAAAATTATAGCATCAAGCATAAGGAAAACAATACCTAGCATCAAGCATAAAGAAGAATACCTTGCTTAACAGTTCACAATAAACCCTAAAGCTATGATAAACTAAATAGCTTTTATACATACTTGTAGAACCAACCCTTTCAATTAAAGAATCGACTAAATATTTCCTAATATTAATTCTTGTAGGACACTCAAAACATAATTGGACTATGGGCCTAGACCAAGGGTACCCTCCAAAGCCAAGTTGGTTTTTGGGGCAGAATAGGGTTTTTGACAGCCCATAATCCATGGAATGTCAAACTCATCCAGTGCATAAACCCACTATAAAATAAAAAGAACCACCAACATAACCTTATGCTAATAATCCACAAATGAAAAACTGAAAAGAAAATTTACAAATTAAAGGACCTACCTCAATTGGATCTGTGGGGAACTCAATTTAACAGTCCAATAATCCATTTTGTCATTGTATGAATCCATGAGATGAGTTTGAAAAGGGTTTGTTGTGGATTTGGTTGCGGTCAGTCAATTCAAGAGTGGTTAAGAGCAAACTGAGGCAATTGATTTTGAGTATTTTGATTATGGTGAGATAGAGAGAACTTACATGCCAGGGATTTGAGTAAGGCTGGCTGAGAGAGAACTGAGACTGCAGATTTGAGAAGGAAGACCGGCTGAGATAGAACTGAGGCTAGGGAATAAAAGTCAACAAAGTTTTGAGTTTGCATTATAGTATAGATTATAGATATTATAGATGATTAATACGGGTGTGAAAGAGAGAAGTAACATAAAATAGTTTAATATATAGAAACTAATTTACCATCTTCATCAAAATCATAGAACAATGTTTACAAACTGAATTCATAAATTTAGGCTAATTTCTCTCTTTTATTCTTTCATTTGACAAAACAATTAGATAACACATAACAAACAACAATCCACTCAATACAAAATCAAATTGAACAAACAAATATTAAAAAATAAATAAATAAATAAAGGGTAAACTTTAGCATTTAGCCTTTATACCTTCGTAGAGTCTACTATATTGAAACTATAGCAACCGATAACATAACGAAACATCAGTGAATAAAAAAAAAAAAGTGGTAGAAACAATAAAAATATATCCACTAAAGGAGAAATAAAATCGAAGAAATAGAGAGAGTTCCTTTATGAATGGGAGAGCTAGAGAGGTGTAAGTAATATCAAATTTATATTGAAAATAAGATGGAAGATGAAGGGTTGCTCACCTCCTGTATTTGTCTATAATTCCTAGTATCATATATTTTCTCGGTGGTCTCAGTTTGCTCTTGTTGCTGTGTTTCATGATCAACCTTAGGTTCCTGTACGAAAAAAAACTATATATGTAATTTAAGTTCAATCATATTTGCGAGTGGAACAATGAAAGTTGCTATGTGACTAGTAGGTGCTGCTATAAATATTAATCGTAAGTGGAAAAATTACTATTTGTCAAAACATTTTCTTGGTATAGGAAAATATTGTTTTTTCTATTGCTTTCCTCTTCCTTAAAAATAAAAATGTGAAAAAATCTTTGGTTATTAATAAACTGAATTATTGGCTAATTTTGTACTGCGATGGTCTATACATAGCGGTCAAATTCTCCCAGTAAGGAGAGATTTGTTGTGAGAGTGTGCCATACCTTTCCTTTGAATATGTGCTCTATAGTGGCATTAAGATCTCCCTCCCACTGAGGATGCCCTTTGAATTTGTTGTAGATGGTGTAGATGTTGCAGTCTTCGTATACTCCTTCTAGCTCAGGTGTCTTTAGATTACCCGGAACAAATGTCCTTAAAGTAGGGCATCTAATTACCCCCACTTTCTTTAGGGATAGCCATTCAAAAGCATTGGCTTCATTGCAAAAACACTTGAGATTTGGTAAGTCCATGAGCACGAGCGAGTTCACTTTGTTGAACAAAACAATGTCCTTTTCTTTTCCTTCTTCTTTTCTTGCTCTTGTAAGGATTTCTTCAATTTTTTCACAGTCAATAACTTGTATTTCCTCTAACATCACAAGCAGTTTTGCTATGGATGGTAAGAACAAATATGTCAGACTGTTGCATCTTTCTACTTTTAATGATCTTAGGTTACCAAAGCCTATGATTCTTTCTGGACCCTTCTTCCATATGTGCATCAGTTTTGGTAGGTAAATTAGTTCCAATTTCCTTAACTGATCAAGTATTGATGCTATGTGACTTTCCTCAACATTTAGTTCCTCAAGTTGAAATATAACTTCTAGTGAATCACACCTTTGCAAGTTAATCTCTTTTAGATTCTTTAAGCACTCAATCATGCGAGATGAAAAAAGAGACCATATCTTTGAGGGTCTATCGATGTCACTAGCTCTTGGATCCTCCAGCTTATTTAAACTTCCCTACAAATAATCAACGACTGTTAAAGAAGTATAATAATCAAAATAAACGTTTTATTTTTATTGTTTATATATATATAGAAACAATGCTCAAATTCAGGTGGATGAACAAATTGAAAAGTAATGCAGCATTGGATAAGTGAATAAACATTTTCTTGGTACATGCAAATTATATTTTTCATTTTCTTTCTTTTTTCTTTTTAATAAAACTGAATATTTGCAAATTCTATATTGCGATGGACTCTACATAGGAGTTAAATTCTCCAATTACCGGTATTTCCATCAGTGATGGCCACTCAAAAGCATTGGCTTCATTCCAAAAACACCTCAGATTTGGTAAGGTGTGGAGCGTGAGCAATTTAACTTTGTTGAACAAAACAATGTCCTTTTCTTCTCCTTCTGCTTCTCTTGCTCTTGTAAGGATTTCTTCAATATTTTGGCATTCCATAACTTCTATTTCTTCTAACATTACTAGCAGTTTTGCTATGGATGGTGAGAACAAATATGTCAAACTGTCACATTTGTAGACTTCTAACAATCTCAGGTTTCCAAAGCCCATGATCCTTTCTGGACCCTTCTTCCATATGTGCATCAATTTTGGTAAATTAATTAGATACAATTCTCTTAAATGATCAAGTACTGGTGCTACGTGACTTTCCTCAACAAGTAGTTCCTCAATTTGAAATATAGCTTCCAATGAATCACACCACCCCAAGTTAATCTTTTCCAAATTCTTTAAGCACCCGATTATGTGGGATGAAAAAAGATACCATATCTTTGAGGGCTTGTCGATATCTCTAGCTTTTGGATCCTCAAGCGTTGTCAAATTACTCTACAAATAAACAAGTACGGTTAAAGAAGTAAAATAATCATATCTTTTAGATCCATCAAAATGATTTGGATCCAACAAAACAGAACATATAACTTCATAGAAGAAGATGGTTGAAATAGAGTGGATGACCAAATAAAAAATCAAGCAATGTTGTTGTTTATCTGATCACTCTGTTGAAGGAGTTAATGTTATGACTTACAAATGCAGGAGAGGGATAAGTGCATAAATCAACAAATTCTTTTGTTTTATTTCATTAAAAATAAATAAATTACTTATTGGATGTGTACCTCTTTGCTCACCACCGAGGAGCTTCCATGGGATTTGTTGTTGGTGCCTCGGTTTGACTCAACCATTGGACCATAATTCCTGCTATGTGGTACACACTCGAGGCATCGCCTAAGAAATCCAGGGGAATCTTGCACTGAGAAGGACCCAAGTACAGGCTCTTGGGGTCTTGAATCCAATTCCCTATTGATTTCCTTTAGCTTACTTGGTCTCCGAATTTCTGAACCAATTGTTTTGAATTTGTTACAACTCCAAATCTTGATCTTCCTCATGGATGACCATTCTAAAGAATAAGCTTCCTTATAGAAAGTCACAAGATTTGGCAGTTTTTCTACTATGAAGGAACTAACTTTAGGGAACAGAGTGAAATCCGCTGCCTCTTCTTCTCCATCTCTTTGAAAAATGTCTTCAATCACGTCACAATATTTTATCTCAATGCTTTGAAGTTCCACAAGTACTTTTGCAACAGAAAGTGGAAATAAATATCTTAGACAGCGACATTCATTTACTTCAATTGATCTCAGGTTTTGAAAGACCTGGATTCCTCGTGGAACATTCTTCCACACATCTGTCAAATAAATAAGGAATTTCAATGTCAAAATTTTCAATTGAGCAAGTGTTGTGATTGTCTGCCGGTCATCGTCGACTTTTAGTCCTTCAAGATCAAATATCACTTCTAGTAAATCAACATCGTAAATGTGAAGATTTTCTAAATTTGGTGTCCACAAGATGGTCTTGGATGAAAATAATTTTGAAGAGATGGGTCTTGATTCAGGAAAGGAGCCAGTGTCCTGATTGTCTATCATCTTGTCCTTGGTCAGTTCATTAGTTTCCATTCTTGCAACCTGATGAATCAATTAGATTATTAGGATATCATGAAAAAATTTCAACTTTTCAAGTTTCAATGAAAGAAGCATCAAATCCATACCAGAACTTGAAAAGTTATAAAACAAGAGAGAGAGAGAGGGAATGATATATACCTCCAGATTAGAAGATGGTTGCGTGCTTTTAGCATGGCTAGGTTGGACAAGCTCAACCGGATCCATGGGTTTACAGAAACCAATAAGCCTTGGTAGTCTATTTAGCCATATATTCGTTAACTTCGGAAACTTGATCATATCAACTGCTTTCTCATCTTCTCCTTCCTTAGAGAAAATTTCTTCCAAGTTATCACAATAAGATATCTTTAACTCTTGGAGTTGAACCAAACCTCTTGCTATGGACAATGAAAAGACATTTCTCAGACGGTTGCAAGAATCTAGCCCAAGATATCTTAGGTTGCCAAAACAAGCATATTGTGCACTGCTAAAGGATCTCTTTGGGAATTGGCCATCATATATCTTTTCCAAATTATCCAACTTAGAAAGTTCCAGTCTCTCCAGGCTAGGGAAGGCAGCACGCAGATTCTGATCTGATGTGGCATCAATTACATATTCTACATCTTTAAGGTTTTTTAAATCTCCGATTTGCTTCAATTTCAAATTTTCAGATCTCTCTAACAGTTGACGAAGCATCAGACTCTCTACAATATCACTTAAGTCACTTCTTTCAAGTGACAATGTGTTTTTAAATAAATAACCACCTCTCTTCAAGTCAATGTCCCAAAGTGGATCAGAATCACCTATATACATATGAAATTTTGTCATTTGATTTTTGAAGTGCAAGTCTTTTGGCAATAACTTGATGCTTGGTATAATAATTTCTAAAGCCATAAAATGATGGGACAAAGAATTTAGTTCCGCAAGGCTTGCATTTCCCTCCCCGTTGCCTTCCAATGGTTCCCACTTCACAATGATTCCGCCCATGTACAACTCTTCTAGTCGAGATAAACTCAATAAAAGACCATATGGAATTCGCTCAAGAGTAAAGCATTTTGAGAGATCTAACAACTTTAAATGACCAAGATTTCCTATTTCTCTTGGCAACTCCTTGATTTTAGAACCAAGAAAGCTAAGAATTTCTAAATTCCCAAGTGCTCCAATTGTTGACGCATCTACTAACTCACAATACTCCAAATGCAGTGTCCGAAGGTTTTGAAGGACCTGGATTGATTGTGGTAGTGACGAAAAGCACATACCTTGGATAGACAAAACCTTTAGTTCTTTCATCCCTTGAAACAGATTGGCTGGGAGCGTCTGTGAAGAGTTTTTCCTGCATGATAATTGCAAAAGCTCAAGTTTCGGACACTCCAAGCCATCCAGATGCTGTTTCATTTCTCGAGAGAAAAGGGAAATTGCAACATAATTCCCATATGTATCTCTCTCTGGCCATTCTTCCATTTTATCATCACATACTACCAGAAATCCATGTTCTTCTGCAATTGATATGGCAACATCCCGTACAATATCATGCATTTTCACACATTCTTCTAGCTCACTATCCAACAGTAGAAATGATCTTTTAAGATCCTTAACCATTGCATGGACCCTACTTCTTGCTTGTGCCACATTATCTATCTTTTCAAACAACCTTCGTCCAACTCCATATCTGACTAAATATTCAATGGGAATATCAAAATCTTCTGGAAATAGACAACATAACAAAAAGCATGACTTGGCTTCATCACTTTTTAAATAACTGTAACTGAACTCTATGCTGGAATAGACCCTTGAACTCAGTCCGAGAATATTTTTTGGAATAGACTTTTTAAGTTGTTCAAGTGCAGCAATCCACTCATCCTTTGTTTTGTTTTCTAGAGCTCTTCCAACAGTTACAATAGCAACAGGTAAGCCACCACATTCCTTTGCAATCTCTTCTGCTATTGAACGTAGACCGGGAGTATCCACACAATCACCTGCCATCTCTCTGAAAAATTTCCATGCTTCTTCTTCGGATAATACTTCGATTGGAACAATCTTTTGACTTCTCTTCTGATTGCAGGCTTCTTCACTTCGTGATGTCAACAAGATTTTGCATCTCTTGTTTTGACCTCCACAAGGAATTCCTACATCCGTTAGATTAAGTGCTTCCCAAACATCATCTAGTATTACAAGGACACTCTTACTATCCATTAGTCTTTTAAATAACTGATTTGCTCTTTCTTGTAAACTCTCTGTTTTTAGTTGCAAATGTAGCATATCCGCTATCTGACCTTGAATGTGTTTCATGTCTTGATTCTGGGACACCACTGCCATCACATCTTCATCAAATAACTTCGCCTCTTTTGCCCTTTTCGCAACCTCTTTTGCCATTGTTGTTTTCCCAATCCCCCCCATACCGCATATGGAAATCATGTTGATGTTGTCGTCCCTTAGAGCCTCCAAAACTTCTTCCATTATTGATTCTCTTGATTCAAAAGACTCGAAAACTTCTGTGGATACTACTCCCTGTGGACAAGGAGAATAGGACACTTTATTAAAAAATGTTTGTTCTGCCTCCTTTAGTAGCCCATCAATTTCCAGAGTCTTCTTCTTAGCTTTCTTACTCAAGGAATAACGTGACTTCAGATTCAAGCACATCTTATCTTCAATATCAATGAATCTCTGCAGACCTTGACTGATGTTGTCTACCTTTTGTACCCACCTCTCAATCTCAGGTAAGATTTCCAGTCCGTTCCTTTTTTCCGTGTCAATCAATAATTGCAGCCCTTCTCTCTTGTCACTCAGCTTCTGAAATTGATTTTTGAGATTCTGGATGTTGCTATTTAGGTGAATCAAATAGCCAAACTGTTGTCCGATTGGCTCCACCAAGTATTCTCCAATTTTTGCCACCAAGTATTCTCCAATTTTTGCTACAATTGAAATAACAATTCCCATTTCTTTGTTTTGTTCTTTTGGACACTTTGAAAGAAAAGATGAAGTTTAAACTTTCAGTTATTCAAAACCAAGTTCGTAATGATGATCTCGATGAAGTGTACCTACAGATCATTAGAAAGTTTAGCGCAGCCAGTATCACCAAACGTTCTATAATCCAAAAAGAAAAAATCTTGAGATAAGTAAGTTGGTGCTATGTGCATTTAGAATTTCTATAACAGAAGTTGAGTGTAGAACCATATTCTACACCCCACGAGTATATCCAATTGACAAATTATTTCATATTTTCAATTTCCAATAAAAGTGGGTATCAGAGCCTCTAGCATTGCTCAGGGTTGGAAATAATTTATCTGCTTATATTGTACATGAATTTACCAACCATCATCGACACCAAACCAATTGGTGATAAATGATAGTCAAGCCGGGGTCTTTCTTGGAATAGAATGTCATCATGTGAACCTTTTCTAAAGCCCATATATTTTTTGTTGATATGATTTCTAAAAAAAAAAAAAAAAAAAAAAAAAAAAAAACTAAATAATTTTCTATCGGATGTGTATTTTGACAAACCACGTTTAGATTATATTTTCTCCTTACACTCTCATGCTTGATTTTCTTTTAAGATGGTCAAATATCATTAGTTATTTAATTTATAGAATCTTTAAATTTCAAGTTTTTTTTTTTTTTTTTTTGGTATTTTAAAATTATACACAAAACTGCCAAGAGATTTGTAGCTCACTGTCATCTCCTAATATTTCCAATCAAATCCCCTTTTCCCAAATATCAAATTATCAACAACAACAAAATTATACACAAAACATGAATTTCTGAATCAAATGATAAATAACATCCAATTCATACGAAATTTGGCATACGTATGAAGAACAACGATAAATTTTAATCTAACAATGAAATTTTAAAAATACTAATCCTAAATGTTACGTGTAACATTAACAAATTAAGTGTTACACTATTTGTAACTTGACATAGAATTTAAACCTTAAACTTTTGGATTATTGTCAATGTGACCTGAAATTAGGATCCGTCAACACTATGTCGTTTAAGTGTCCAGAAGGATGATGTTTTGCCAGCTTTTTCAATTTTTTATAATTTTCTAAACAAATAAATTTTTAAAAAGTGGTCACTTGACCTACCAGGCTACCACCCCTAAACCACCAAGCTACACTCATGCCTAAGCGCTATTGCCTTCTGCAACCAATACTAATTCATAAAAAAAATTTAAAAATTCTATAAGAAAAGATTTTTTAATATTTCGTAATCTTAAAATTATTAACCATGAACTTAAAATTTCTATTCAAGAAAATCTATAACTTGTGGCATGGTGTAATGGTATTCTATGATGTGTGTGGTGAATTCACTATCCAACTTGACTTAAATTTGACTCACCACAATTCATTATCTAATGATCCTTATTGACAACATCATCTTAATGAACTTCTCAAGAAACTCTACCATTTCATTAACCTCTTAATCAACTTCTTGAAAAATATTATCTTCAATCTTTGATATATTAACTTCTGTATGAACACCTAAAGTTTTTTTCAAACCTTTGGGCACGTTTGGTACACTATAATAGGTCATATAATGTAATAGCTATTCCAAAGGAATAACTATTTGGTTGTTTGATTACGTTTTTATTACAGGAATAACTATTACTTAGGAATGACTATTCTTTAAAATGAGGAATAGTTTAGGGTATGTTTGGTACGATGTAATGGTTATTACACTGTAATAGAAATCGGTATTACAAGGAATAAAAGAACCTGTAATGTAATAACTATTACCATTCATCTGTTTGGTGACAACACATAAATAGAACCCTGAATATGTATTCTATATTTTACTATAACATGATTAATAATTTTAAAACATTTTGGAGACTTAGATTTTGTATGTTATATATATATAATATGTGTGTGTGTAGAGAGAGAGAGAGAGAGGCAATTTTTTTTATAAAAAAAAAAAATGGAGACTTGTGTGTAGAGAGAGAAAGAGAGAGGCAATTTTTTTGTGAGAGTTGTCTTTATATGCTCGCTTTTGGGACAAGAACCTTTTTTTTTTTTTTTTTTTTTTTTAAAAAAAAAAAAAAAATTTAAACAAAAAATTTTTTATTAAGCTAGAGCTAGAGCGCCCCTTTGAATGTTTTGAGACATTTGTGGGGGGGACATAGTTTAGATACAAACCAGTTTGTAGCCTAAGGTTACAAACCAAATTATGTAACAACTCATAAGACCATCTATAACTGATTTGTAACTAAACTCTGTTCTCTGTGGAGCATGTCATAACCATGTTTCTACATTAATGTGACAAATGTTTTGGTTTCTTCCCCATGTCATAACTAATTCATATCTTGGTCTTGCCCCATTAGGCACAATCTAATATTTTTGGAAATTGGCATACCGCATAAACACATTGCCAACTCACTTCGAAATTGTATATTAAAGACGTGATTTATCTTCGCATTTTAAAGATGCGAGTTTAAAGAACGCTATTTTCTCACATTATATTTCAATTAGAATGTGTTTTCCACTTTTATATTAAAAATATTATTTCCTGCTAAATCACTTAAATTTGTATCGAATTCTCAGATTATTTTATGAACAGAGTTTGTCCACAAACAAGTTTACAGTCAGCTTGCTACAACCCACTATTTGACAACTCATAAAATCATCCATATGTATTATTAAATAGGTCATGTGACTAAAAGTATACTTGATGATCTTATTAGTTATTATGTAGTGAGTTGTAATAAGTTGGCTACAAACCACTTTATAACCAAACTGTGTCCTTATTTTATTCTTGAATTTTTATTATTTTTTTATTTTTTTTTTTCTTTTCTTTTTAGTGTGTGTATGTTTTTGTGAATACAGCCACCCGTTTTTGTGAACCACAAGTCCACAAGCAATTAACGCCAATAACTAAAACAACAAACATAGAAAAGTAACGGCTGGATTGTGAAACCAATGTGTAAATTATAGTAGCATTACCTGCCGTATCAAAGAAATGGACAAAAGGATCCTCTGTTAAGCTAGCTTCAGGATATGCCAATATGGCAGCATCTTCCTTCTTGAATCTCACTTTGTTACATATCTTTTTTATGTTACACTTCTTTACTAACTCTGTTCTGTAATAATTAAAAAAAAAAAAAAAAAGCATTACAATCAAAAAATTCAGCATGGGATAGAAGGATGTTCAAGAAACATCAAACGCAAGGAAAAGTTTTTAGGACATACCTCTAGATCTACCTTCTTCTATACAAAGCAAACAAGTGTATTTTCTTAGAAATTTGGTAGTAGGCTGGAGTAGCAGAGAGGTGTTAGAGAACACTAGCAGAGTGCCATGAGCAATTTTTGAACGACTATAATTAAGGAAGAATTACAAGGATGATAGACAACAAGTCAACAAGCAAGTAATGTTATTATGTGAGGGTGGGAAGGGATGTGATTCCTTATCCAGCAGCATGTGGAAAGAAATTATTTCACCATCATTTTCTCAGGTCAACTTTAAAATTTCACAAAACTACAACAATAGTGTTCATGTTTTGACTCGTAATGGCATATAGCTCGATTGAGCGGGCCTACATCACTCATTAGTCATTGCCCTAACAATAATGCAATATTCCTGCCAAAAGAGAAAAAGACAAAAGTATAATAAAGGTGGATTGGATTTATCTGCAATAACAGATGAACAATAGTAGTCATGTTCTGACTTGTAATGGCATACAGCTCGATTGAGCGGGCCTACATCATTCATTAGTCATTGCCCAAACAATAATGCAATATTGCTGCCGAAAGAGAAAAAGAAAAAGTATAATAAAGGTGGATTGGCTTTGGCCTATCAGAAGTTTGGTCATAGGGTAATCTATGATGCTGCCAGCAGAAAAAAAATGCAAAGATATCAAGTATAATTCACAACAAAGCTTGGAATTGGGGAAGTGCTAGATCTGATGACCTTGTCACCATTCTAACAAGCTTCCTTTGGTAGCAATTGGAGATTTAGATACAGCTACCTGGTCCCCTTCCAACTCTGGTCAGTTTTCCATTGCAAGTGCATTGGACCAAATCAGAACAAAGAAGCCTATAATGGTGGAAAATTTTGTATGTAGCTAAAACTTAGTCTTTGATGGAATTAGAGTAATCTTGTTGTGGCTCTTTCAATACTACAAACACAATGTTTCTTTTCTTTTCATCCTTTTTTTTCTTTTTTCTTTTTTTCTTTAATTGGTATAAGTGCATAACTAATATTCCTGCTAAAGTCTTGAGTAGAAATTATTGTTTCTGATCTCTCATTTCTTTGCCATTTAGCATGAGAAACTCAAGTATTGTCCTAAAATGTCCATATTGTATATTGTGAATAAGCTTATA
>BKZX01026219.1:0-11959 GCA_014362285.1 Fagus crenata | reverse complement strand
ATCTACATGCCTGGTAAGCCTTTTAATTCACATATATCTGCTACCAGAATGAAATTCCCTTTAGCTACATATTGAATATACTGATCATTACAACTTCTTCATCCAGTAATATCAAATATGCATTAGCTGACATATAGGAGTTCACATATATATATGGTTAGTTTGATATACGAGTTGAACGTTCCTCCGTGACATCCTTGGACTGAATATATTTCATATGGTACTAAAAAAATTACTTAGCTTATTTCAAAATATTTCTTGAATCAAAGTTGATAATAAAGACTAATTATTAAGTAATTTGGGAGTACATACCAAGTGATATAGTATTTCACTCTCATAGGTAATAACCACTAATCAAATCACAAAGATCTACCATTAATAAAAGAGAGAATAATACGCTTGAAAATATCTATTAAGTTTTTTATATTAACATAAAATTTGGCAAAAAGAGGCCAGAAGCTGAGAAATCCCAAGGCTTGATGTTAACAAAAAAAAAAAAAAAATCAAATTACAAGGAAATTCTAATGTATATACTTTTTTTAGTGGATATGGTTCTTCTACTACTCATGACAAGATTACACATGATGGTAAGTTTATCATCTCCGTGATAATTACTCACGTCATATCGAACAATAATTCTATAATTGTTTTTTATCATTTTATTATTTTACTTTTAATTAGAGTCAAATAACATGATGTTTATGTTAAATACTTAAATCTAATGGTAGGGTTGATTTACCTAACATGCCAACCAATGTTTCTTTTCTTTTTTGTCATATTGGATAGTTTAATATTAACCCAAAAAAACACTCTAAAAGTTTACGATTTAAGAAAAGAAAAAATAAAGCTATTCAACTCTATAATTTTAAAAAGTAATTTACACTAATAATTTTGTCATGTTGATTATCAAAAAAAAATTGTCACGTTAATAACTCATTTTTTATTTTTTTGAGTTAAAGACGATATAAGTTTTATTAAAGTAAATTGATCATCGTGTAAAATAGAAGTGATGAAGGAAGGACATTCCCCAACCAAATAAATTTATATTCTGAAAGAGCTCCTGACAATCTCCTTTCACGAGGATCATTATCAAATTTGGGGATTAAGATCCCATACAATAATACATTTTTCCATCGGAATATCTAATGAAAGCATCCATTCCTCCATTCGGTTGCTGATGAATCCCTGACCCTAAGTCATTGACCGTCCAACATTTAAATTATTTATTTTGTGGCCAGTCCTTTTAGAGTGGAGTTAGGTAGGAGGAGGGACAACCCCTATAACATTAATTGAAGACAATGTCGTAGCCAGGACCACAAAGTAATAATCATATTAATTAAGTATTGGGTCCAATGAGAGGGAAGCATGGTAAATTTCCCACCTACTACTGTAATTAGCTAGTAGCGGAGGGGAAGGGGATGTCTAAAATGTTTTTAATATTCCCTAATAATCAGAAGAAAGAGGAATTTGTCAAGTTTAACCATTTCTTTTTTTAATTTGCTAAATACATCACTATGGATCATGGAAACCTATGATTAGGACCACATTTCGGAAACTTTTAAATCTTTGTTGGAATCTAATTAATAATTAATTGGTAGGAAGTGAGAAATCAATATACTTTATCCCACATTTTGTGTTTAACTTTATACTTCACTAACTGTAATAGTAATATATTACGTGTTAAATTGTATTTGTTTTGTTTCCATTTTAAATCTTAATTATTTAAAAAAAAAATGTGATGAGTTGTGATTGATGGAATATAAAGTGAAATACAAAAAGTGAGACAGAAGATTTATATTTGAAAGTGGGGTTATTGAGTTCTATTTTGATTTAATAGGGCTGCCTAACTTATAATCAAAAGGTCTACCGCGTCACAAAAGCGAGAATGGCAAGAACATTTAATAGGTTGATCTCATTTAATTCCACGAGTATAAATTTCTCGAACTTAAAGCTTCTTCTTTCTTTTTTTTTTTTCGGCGGTTCACATTTGAAGCCATAACTGACATTTGGCTCTTTTTTCCTATGAGTAATGCTTAAGCCGACCATCTAATGCTCTTAGCTTCCTATTCCTATTCTGGTATTTTTGCAGGCTCTTATCTTAGGGGGCACTGACACAACAACAGTAACATTGACATGGGCTCTCTCTTTACTTCTCAACAACCATGAAGTCCTAAGAAAAGCCCAACAAGAATTAGACCTCCAGGTTGGTAGAGAAAGGCAAGTGAATGACTCAGACATGAAAAACTTGGTCTATCTCCAAGCTATTCTTAAAGAAACAATGCGTTTATATCCTGCCGCACCACTCTCAGTGCCACATGAGTCCATTGAAGATTGCACTTTAGCTGGCTACCATGTCCCAGCAGGCACTCGACTCGTTGTTAATCTTCCAAAGCTCCATCGAGACCCACATGTGTGGTCAAATCCAAGCGAATTTAAACCCGAAAGGTTTCTTACAAGCCACAAGGATGTTGACGTTAGGGGTCAACAGTTTGAATTCATACCATTTGGTAGTGGTAGAAGAGTATGTCCAGGGATATCGTTTGCAGTACAAGTTATGCAACTCACATTAGCTACCTTGTTGCATGCTTTCAAAATTTCAACCCCATCAGATGAACCCATGGACATGACTGAGAAAGGCGGACAAACCAACTTGAAAGCCACCCCACTTGAAGTCCATCTCACTCCCCGCCTTCCTGACCAAGTATATGTATAAGTTGACTACACATATTACATAGGAAAAATGAGAAAATTACTTGGTACTTCTAGTTTCCAAGTACGATATTCTCTCATTTCACATAAATAATAAAATATACCATAAATTTAATTAATGAAATCCATTATTATGTGAGATAAGAAAATGCAACCTTACTATATTTTCAAATTATTGAATAATTACTCAACAAACTACTAAAATATTGTAATTGGGATCTTGTATTAGAGTTCTAGAAATGAGAAAATATCTAGATTACAAATATATGCATTATCATTATGATTTTTTATTTATTATGTGCATTATCATTATGATATTTACTATCCAATCGACATTTAATTACATTTTATAGAATTTTAAAATACCACACCTAATATAACTTGAGCGGACTTATATGTATGTGTAGCCGTTTTATTATAATTTGTTTAGATTTTTCTTTCGGTTATGGATACACTCATTTATTGTTTGATTTTTGTTCAAAACTTTGAAGTTTTAGTATTCGAAATACTTTCATTAGGAACAAAATTCTGTGTCTCTTGAGCATTTCGGGCTCCCTGACATCGCAACTCTTTCTTTTGATTATATTTGGAGAGTTAGAAACTAGATTAATTAAGCATGGGGTCAGATACCAACCTTACTAGAAATCCTAAGAAAAATAGTGTGGGTGCTTTTTTTTGTTAGGATACTGTTGATAGAATAGGTAAGGAAGTGAGACCAAGACTCACACCAGGCCTTTGCGGTGGGCCTCGTGGCTAATGGCTGCGCTCCAAAGATGATGGCCCAATCTCGTAACATTGGATTTCCGTGGCAAAGACTATTGGTAGCTTTAGGCTAATGGCTCGACCCCAAAGTTCATGCCCCAACTTATACTTTAGTGTAGCTCAACTCAAGCTCAAAATATGCAACAAATAATAATTCTAGTGAGCAACTTATAACATATGCATAATGAGAATGGGCCCTGCAAAAGGACATGTTATGTCCTGCAGGAACATATTTAGAGTAAATATTGTAGAGAGAGGCTAGGGAACTTTATGCAGTAAAGAATAACTTCAGTGGACATCTATCTATATTTGTGAAATGAGATGGCACTGCAGAAAGATATATTAACTCCGCAAGAGTGCTGGTTGGTTTTGCAAGAGAATTTATTGGCTCCGCAGTAGTGTTGGTTGGTTCTGCAAGAGAACTGATTGGCTCCACAAGAGTGCTGATTTGCTCCATAGGAGTGCTGGTTGGATCCGCAGGAGAACTAAATGGCTCCACAAGAAAGCTGGTTGGATCCACAGGAAAACTAAATGGCTCTGCAGGGGTGCTGGTTGGCTCTGTAGGAGACTTGGTTGGTTCTACAAGAGAACTAAATGGCTCCGCAGGAGTGCTGGTTGGCATTGTAGGTTAGTCCTGTAGAAAGTCATGTGAGTCCTACGGCAAGGCCTGTAGGTTCCGCAGGAGCTTATTTGCCATGATATTTAAATAGAGTAAATGTTGTATCTCTACAAAGACTTGTTTCCAAGGGGATTTAGTTGATTGCTTTGCACTGTAAGAGCCCAAGTTAGTTGACTCACAAATGAATAAATAATAGTAAAATGAATGTATATGTTGAAAATAATGGAAGTTGAGGATTGAATGGGAGAGAGCTCATCCAAAGTTGCATGTGTTGCATCTAGGGATTTAAATGTTTTCCCCGTGGGTATAAAGGTGGAGTGTTTAGTTTATAGTGTTTGTTAGCTAGCTTTTTATGGTATGTGATGGTGATCTTGTGGTGATCTCATGGTGACTTGTGATGGATTTATGATGATGGTCTTACGGTGACCTTGAGGTGGCTTTATGATGATGGTCTTGCAGTGACCTTGTGATGGTTTCTAATGGTTTAGGATAGCGTTTGCAGTGACTTTGTGGTGGTCTCCGATGATTTGGGATGGCTTTTGCAATGACCTTGTGGTGGTCTCTGATGGTAGTATTTTTGCCTTTTTTTTTTTTTTTTTCCTCCCTTTGCTATGGCTTCCCCCTCTCCTTTTATAGGCGTGGGATGATATGAAGTAAGTTTCAGGCTTTTCCCATGGACACTGATAAATCCTTGAAAGGTCACCTCACATGTCTTTCCAGGGAAGTCTAGTCCCACTTTTTAAAGAGATGGAGGTCTACTCATGGTAGAGAAAAGTGATGTATATTGCTTTTCGCCGAATTAACCATTGCCTTTTGCAGGATTTATGGTAGGCTTATGAGTCCACTTGTTGTTGAGCCTTTGCATTAGACTTTATTTGATGACAAGCCCCATTGCATTTGGGCTCCAATGCCATGATTGGAGCATAGGCAAACCACTTTGCATTAGTGATTGATTCAAGTTTATGGGCCCAAAATTGGAATCTTTGTTGTAGACTTCATTTTGGACAAAACCCATTACATTTGGGCCTTGCTCTTGCCGTGAAATAGGCTTGGGTTACTGGCTTTACATTAGCCATTGGTTTCACAAAAATGACCATCAACAAATAGCTTTTCTGTTTGAAAGCCAAAGAAGTAATAACCTTATATAGCAACAAAAACCACAGCCAACCATAAAAGCTCCTCATGTTTCAGAATTGGAATAAACCAGAGCAATGAGTAGTCAAGTTCAACACGACGCAACACTTTCAAAATATTTAGCATGTCTTGCATGCTAATAGTCAAAGATTCATCTGGCGAAGCAATTTAATCGGCATCCAAGTTCATTATGTTTGCTCCCCTTTAGTTGCAGAAACCAATGGATTGAGATGGCCACTTCAGAAGAATAAGGCAGATGGTTTCAATAGTGTCTAAAAGGAGATTGCAAGGAATGTTTTGATACTTTATAAGGGATTCAGATTTGGGCTAGCAAATTTCAACTATTATAGATTGTTGAAGCATAAATTTTGCACAGCTAATCCAGATTCGATCACACCTGCAAAAAGAAAAAAGAGAATACAAGAATCATCGAGGTGATCCCGATGGGAGAATCTTTGATGCCAAAGTCAATATCCATAGTGGTTTTTTATGAACACAATATTTTTTGGCTTTTTATCCCATACCTAGGGTGGGTTTGGGTTAGCTGTTTGAAAAAGTGCGGTTTTTAAAAAGTGCGGTTTTAAAATCACGATTTTGAAAACACGATTTTGAAAATCACAATTAAGCGTTTGGCAAAACTAATAAAAAAGTGTTGTTTCTGTTAATTGAGTGTTTGGTTAATTTTAATCTAAAACTGCTGTTTCAGGTACAAATGACCAAAAAGGACTTGACTATACTGTTAAGTTATAGTACAATTTTTCAAATGCTTACAAATTGTAAAAATAATAATAATATTTTGTTGCTAAATATAAAAATGATAATAATAATATACTAAACACTAATCACTATGATTATTAGTGCAATGATGCTAAGTGCTAACTATCATTGCAAAGTTGAGTTCACAGGTTGAAAGTTCAAAACCATTACTCATATATTTAATCCGTCCTAAAGAGTTCAAAAATTCAAGACCAAGTTGGCCTTTTTCCAACACACACAAAAGTTGGAGTTAGTTGGTTTTACCTCTAACAAGTAAGGGATTTTGTAACATTCTCTATCTCTTCCTTTCAATTTATAAATCATATCCTAAATCAATTGTACAATCGTCAAAATACATCAATTAACATAAAAATGCTATTTATTTAGCAACTCGTTTATTCACTAGACTGTCTAATATCAGCTTAAATACTTCTCCTTGGTTTCACGTCAACAATTATGGTGATGATAAGTTTTATTATTTTTTATTTTTCAAAGGCCACCGACCAACTAGGTAACCAAGGGGACATAACCTCACCATTAGCTTTTGCCTCATCACATCAATGTGCTAATAGCCTAGGTATTACATGTCTTTTTTTTTTTGAATTAAATACAAACAATCTTCGGCTCTATTATATTGGACTATATGATGGCTTAGCATGTACGTACTACAAATACATACATAAACTTCAATGGCAAGGACCATGTAATCTAAGGCTTGATTTAGCCAAAAAAAAATGTAATCTAAGGCTTGGTGGTAGCCTTCCTCTCTCATTTCATTTTCAGCTACCATACACGGTCCACTGCAACTATAACTTCAAAGCCACACATCCTCTTATCATAAAAGCCACACGTCCTGCGATGCCTGCTCTCTCTTGTACTCTTCTACACTGTGGAACTCAAACGATGTGACCCGACAACATAAAATCATCATGACCTATGGCCAACCTACATTTCTTCTTTCAATGACCAACACATGAACCTATATTTTGTACTTAAAAAAAAAACTCCTCATCTTTTTTCAGTGACCACACCTGAAGCCGAAGTATATTTTTTAAAAAAACTCTTCATCTTCTTCAATGACCACACGTTTCTTTTTCTCCTTTTGAAACCTGATTTCTTGCACTCTCTCTCTCTCTCTCTCTCACTTCATACTTTCATGTTCCTTTTACTACTATTTTGTTTTTCATACTCTCTTTGAACAAAAACCCACTTGGAGCTTTGTAGTTTCAACAGCCAGATCTGCCTCTACAAGGCTAGGTACGTGTAGTTCTTGATTTCTTTATGCATTTTACTCTAATGGGTGTTCTTGGTTTGCTTAAAGTTAACATTTTTTTTTGTTGATTTTACTTCTCTGTTCTTCATTCTTGTTTTGGCCCTTTTTTGGTTATGGGGGTTTACAATTTTAATCTCTGGAAATATGTAGCTCAATGTTTGCCGTTTACAGCTCCAAATGCCAGAGCCGGCCCCAGGGTAAGCCCAGCGAGCCCCTGGGCTTGGGCAACCCCCCTCATAGGGGCAACCACCCAAGAAAAAAAAAAAAATTGCGTGATTTTGTTTGATATTTTTGTCAAAATGCAAAAAGAGAAGGGTATTTTAGGCCTTGTGCATGTTGAAAAATTGCGTTCCGGTCACACATAAATCTGCGTTTTTGAAAAAGCAAAACAAACCTTTCGGTTTGAAACTGGGGTTTTTTCGCGGTTTTTAAAACGTAATTTTGGAGAATCGCTCAGCCAAACGGCCATACTTCTGCGATTTCATCTCATAACGCGCGATTCCTCTTCCAAATCGCGGGGCCAAACCCACCCCTAATCATAATATGGCTTTTCCATATATAGGATCATGTTGTAGTAAGTTTTCTTGATTTTAGTCATTTTCTTCATTATGTATATGATGAGGAGCATAACTGTCTCTATGATAGGCTTAATTATAGATTCCTTTCATTATGGGCTTAATTTTAAGCATTTAATTATTACCCATATAATTATGAGGAGCTGGTTGGATTTTCTTATACTCATCAATCATCATAGATGATATCAAATCCATTACTACTATGTTTAAGTTCTATGCCTAATTGGGTTAGGAAGCAAGTAAACAGTGTCAGTGCACTTGGATGAATATTATCTATCCTACTTTATGTGTTTTACTCTATACTTCAATAAGGGGAAAAAAAAAAAATATATATATATATATAGTGAGTTGTAATTGATAGAGTATAAAGTGAAACACAAAAAGTGAGATAGAATATATGTATTCAGTGCATGCACTTACATTATATCTTAAGGGAGGTCACTACAATTTTCTCTTATTTTAATTCATGTTAATTTTGTTGGGTTAATAGAGAAACAAATTCAATGGATGAAGCCTTATCCAAACTTGTTGTCCATCAAATTCCTTGCTTTTGTTGTAATAAGAGATCTCTCCCTCTTTGTTTTCAAGACTTGGTTGAGCCATGCTTCCTTCACGTTTTGATTAATGAAATCTTCATTTAGATAATAAAAATATGGATCAAGATCCTCTAGAATTCTTAAAGTACTTTATCACGTAGAGTTCCATAAATTCTGACTTTTCTTTTAAAATAAATGGTTTAGATGATGACATGTCATCAATCAACTAACAAAATCCTTAAAATAATGGTTTTTAAAACAATCTCAAAAACCAACACTATCACGTCGTTAAACTTGAATAACGTTTGGAAAATAAATAAATAAAAACCCATCCCCTCCTCCTCTGTAACAGGCTTTCTGGTTTCCACCTCTGACATAAACAACGCTCACGGAAAAACAAATCATCCCCTCCTCCACTGCGACTGTTGGCTTTGTTTGATTAATGAAAATATTGTGAGAAAAAAAATCTTTGAATCTTTGAAGTGTTATTATTTAGGATCCGTGCGGATGAACCCACTTTTCCCCCTCTAGATTTGTTTAATCTTCAAATTGGATGTTACTACAAAGGTAGAAACCATCAGAACTCCCAAAGTGAAGCTTCCAAGTCAAATACTTTTATTTATTTTTTTCTCTGGTTTTCCACGGTTCCACCCTCCAGATTTTTCTTTTCTTCTTACTTTCGTTTTTATTTTTCTTTTTTTAGTCATATCTCAATCCTCAAGTCAAATTACTGAGCCATTAGTAAAACTAAAAAGTGAAACTCATATCTACTAGTTGCCAAAGATTTCCCTTCATCTAACCATCTTTATTTCTTAAAATTTCTTCATTTTTCAAATGAGATCGCATAAAGGAATCAAACTTCCTGCAAATATTATGTAAAGAGTTAACTTCAAACTTTTTGTCAAAGAGGGTCTTCTTGAAACTCCAGTGGCACCAAAGAAAGGAGATGAAGAAAGAGAAGAAAAAAGAGATTTGGTTAAAAAGATTGAAGAAACTTTAC
Organism: Fagus crenata; assembly: GCA_014362285.1. Classification (NCBI taxonomy): domain Eukaryota; kingdom Viridiplantae; phylum Streptophyta; class Magnoliopsida; order Fagales; family Fagaceae; genus Fagus; species Fagus crenata. The sequence continues at coordinate 2,595 of BKZX01026219.1, read as the reverse complement.
CTTCAAGTGTGAAATCAAAGATTAATCGAATGAATATGAGAACGCCGTTAGTTTTAAATGATAATGTTACGTTAATGAGTTGTTTTTAAAAATTATTATTTTAGGGATTTGATATGGATTGGTGACATGTCATAATTTAGATCATTTATTTTAAAATAAATGTCAGGATTTAAAGAATTTTATATGATAGAGTATTCTAGAAACTCTAGAGAATCTTGATCATAAAAATATATATAATCAATATCACTTCAATAATATATATTCCTTCCATCCTAAATTGTTAGTCCTCTATTCAATTTTGGAATTTCTTAAATTATTGATTACTTCATTTATAAAATCTTAAGATTCTTAACAGAACTCGTTTAGAAATATGATGATAACATAGGTAATGCTGACGCATCAAGTAAAAATAACGCAACAGGCTGGCCATGTTATGAAATAAAGGCAGCTTGGTAGTAGCGACAGAGTACGTCTTTTTTTTTTTTGATAATTAACAAAGATTTTATTTAATGAAAAAGACCCTACATAGAGGGAGATACAACCCTACATATAGGGCAGAAAAGATGACATTCGTCACAGCAAAATATCCTACCAAGAGGGCAGTGACAGAGTACGTCAAACGTAAGCATGACCGCCAACCCATAAGGTTTATAATTATTAACCGAATTCATCAACACTTCAACACTAACGTGGTCCTAGCCAGATAAATTGATATTTCAATATATTACCAATTAGCAATTACCATCACATGGTTTCTGTGTGACCTGTCGTGGCCAAAAAAATTCAGGCACTTGTTTGGCTGCCCTTGGTGGCGTGAATGTAACTAGTCGGAGGCTCCCAAGATTTCTGTCAGAAGAAAATTATCTCAAACGTGTACATCATTGATGAATGTCATACATGGATATCATCACTCGTGTCCCAATCTCTTTATTGTCCAACAGAAATTTAAAGCTGGTCCGCCAGGGTTCACTGTCAGTACGTCACACCAAAATAGTAAAAGAACGGTGGCAAATAGTGAAAAACTATTGCGGTAGTAATACTTTTAATGTCGGTCGGTCGGTCAACGAGGAGTAATTTTTAATCTGTCGTTAACGAAAACCAATAGAAAAAAAAATAATTTTTAAATATTTTAAATAATTATTTAATATTATTTAAATGAACAATTGAAATGAGAAGTTTTTTTTTTTTTTTTTTCTTAAGTTAGAACTTTTTATACCGTTCATTAAAAAGTATTATTGGCTTATGTTTTTTTATCTATTATATGAAATTTCAATCCAAGAATTATTCGTGTCGGATTGAAATTTTTTGGGTAAAGAATCCGGTAAACTGATGCTCATAAGACAATGATTAATGAATTATTTAATTCTTCTACTAGGCAATAGTAAAATTTTAATATTAAAATAATATAAAAATAGTTTTTAAGGATATTTTAATTTTTTTATTTATTATTTTAATATTAAAAATTAGTTATTTCTAGTAAAATATTAACATTTAATTCTTCTTAACCATTACCCTAAAGATATCAGTTAATAAAATCATACTTTTTATTTCAGTCATTTATTAAAAAGTGATTTTTGATCTCAATTATCCAATAAAAAAGTAATTTTTTAACTTTTTAAAAAAAATTCTTTACAACTCTTCATTAAAGCCTATTACCATGCAATTGATTCTCACCGATTGCATCCTATCTCATTCTGTCCTACACAACCTCTTTCTTAAATGGTTCAATAATGCACCAAATATCTATGATTGGAAAATTCAACGGCCTAGGCCTAAAGCGTGTGCCCAAGCTAAATGGGCATCAACCTCAATTGCTCGGAAAAAGGCTGGACAATGCAAACAAAATATTGAGTACCTATAAATTCGTCCTATTAATTTCTAAATCTACTAGCTATCCCAGAACAGACGAGGAACCATGTCAAAGTTTTTATTGGTAAACTTGATTATTTTTTTAAGTAAGAGGATATAATTTAAATTTTATGAAGTCTGTTTTATAATAATTATTATTTATTATAAGATCAAAAGGCAATGAGTTAAATGACTTCATTTCAAAAAAAACACCAATTAGTTTATAGGTTTAAATTAGGGGCGGAGCCATGTAGAGGCTAGCCCAGTCTAACTTTCTGAAAAACCTATTTACACCCTTTATAATTTTTTTTTTTTTTTTGTTTAAATTAGCCCAGTCTAAATTAAAATATTAGCCCATCCCATTAAACCCTCCAAACCTAGTCCTCAGACAAAACAAATTCCTAACCTAATTAAAAAAAAAAAAAAACCATAGCCCAGTCCAAAATTCTAATCCCAAACCCATTAAAAAATTTAACCTAATCCAATTCTTAACCTAAATCCACGCAAGTTGCTCACAAGATTGAAATCATATTACAGATCTAACCCTTAAAAAAGAAAAAGAAAAATCGGAAATCTCAAAACCTAACCGGTGTCTCCTCGCCATTCGCTATTTACTGGTTTGCCGTCCATTCCACTACTCATTGGTATCTCTTTTTGTCTTACTCTCTTGTTGTACATGTTAGGCTTGAAGAAGTAGATGAATTTGTTTTTTTTTTTTTTGGTCAAAAGTCAAGTGTGAATGTGTGA
>BKZX01026217.1:0-12725 GCA_014362285.1 Fagus crenata | reverse complement strand
AAAAAAAAAATAGGTATTTCAACCTCCCTTATTTTTCTTTTATCCAATGCTAAATCGATGACCTATGTTATGTATAAAGTAAGAGGAATTCTTTGGATTTGAAGAAAAAAAAAGAAACAACTTTGCTGACAATTATTTCTTTGGTCAGAAGAGTCCTCGGAATATTTTTTCTTGGATTAGTGATCAGTTTCGATATCTTTCTATTTGAATATGAATATAATATGAATAGAGGACAGGCTCATTACATTAAAAACATTAAAAAAAAATATGGGAATTATCATTTAAGTAATTGAAGTAATTGAGCGTGAGAGCCAAATGAATTGAAAGATTCATGTTTGGTTCGGGAAGGGATCGTGGAAGTTTTGAAATGAATGGAAAGATAATCTACTTTCATTAAGTGATTTATTAGATAATCGAAAACAGAGGATCTTGAAGACTATTCAAAATTCAGAAGAACTACGCGGGGGGGCCCTAGAACAGCTGGAAAACGCCCGGGCCCGCTTACGAAAAGTAGAAAAGGAAGCGGATCAGTTTCGAGTGAATGGATATTCTGAGATAGAACGAGAAAAATTGAATTTGATTAATTCAACTTCTAAGACTTTGGAACAATTAGAAAATTACAAAAATGAAACCATTCATTTTGAACAACAAAGAGCGATTAACGAAGTTCGACAACGGGTTTTCCAACAAGCCTTGCAAGGAGCTCTAGGAACTCTGAATAGTTGTTTGAACAACGAGTTACATTTACGTACCATCAATACTAATATTGGCATGTTTGGAACCATGAAAGAAATAACGGATTAGTCATTCTACTGCAGGCATTATTTTTTTTCTTTAAAAAAAAGAATTAAGAAATATTCATGGTAACCATTCGAGCCGATGAAATTAGTAATATTATCCGTGAACGTATTGAACAATATAATAGAGAAGTAAAGATTTTAAATACCGGTACCGTACTTCAGGTAGGCGATGGCATTGCTCGTATTTATGGTCTTGATGAAGTAATGGCAGGTGAATTAGTAGAATTTGAAGAGGGTACGATAGGCATTGCTCTGAATTTGGAATCAAATAATGTCGGTGTTGTATTAATGGGTGACGGTTTGATCATACAAGAGGGAAGTTCCGTAAAAGCAACAGGACGAATTGCTCAGATACCTGTAAGTGAGGCTTTTTTGGGTCGTGTTATAAATGCCCTGGCTAAACCTATTGATGGTCGAGGTGAAATTTCAGCTTCTGAATCTCGTTTAATTGAATCTCCTGCTCCGGGTATTATTTCGAGACGTTCTGTATATGAGCCTCTTCAAACAGGACTTATTGCTATTGATTCGATGATACCTATAGGACGTGGTCAGCGAGAATTAATTATTGGGGACAGACAGACTGGTAAAACAGCAGTAGCTACAGATACGATTCTCAATCAACAAGGGCAAAATGTAATATGTGTTTATGTAGCTATTGGTCAAAAAGCATCTTCTGTAGCTCAGGTGGTGACTACTTTACAGGAAAGGGGAGCAATGGAATACACTATTGTGGTAGCTGAAACGGCGGATTCGCCGGCTACATTACAATACCTCGCTCCTTACACAGGAGCAGCTTTGGCTGAATATTTTATGTACCGTGAACAACATACTTCAATCATTTATGATGATCCTTCCAAACAAGCACAGGCTTATCGTCAAATGTCTCTTTTATTACGAAGACCGCCGGGTCGCGAAGCTTATCCTGGCGATGTTTTTTATTTGCATTCACGCCTTTTGGAAAGAGCTGCTAAATCAAGTTCTCGTTTAGGTGAAGGAAGTATGACTGCTTTACCAATAGTTGAGACTCAATCGGGAGATGTTTCGGCTTATATTCCTACTAATGTAATTTCCATTACAGATGGACAAATATTCTTATCCGCGGATTTGTTCAATGCTGGAATCAGACCTGCTATTAATGTGGGTATTTCTGTTTCCAGAGTAGGATCCGCGGCTCAAATTAAAGCCATGAAACAAGTAGCCGGCAAATTAAAATTGGAATTGGCACAATTCGCAGAATTAGAAGCCTTTGCACAATTTGCCTCTGATCTCGATAAAGCTACTCAGAATCAATTGGCAAGAGGTCAACGATTACGTGAGTTGCTCAAACAATCTCAATCAGCCCCTCTAGCGGTGGAAGAACAGATAATCACTATTTATACCGGAACGAATGGTTATCTTGATTCATTAGAAATTGGACAGGTAAGGAAATTTCTCGTTGAGTTACGGACTTACTTAAAAACGAATAAACCTCAGTTCCAAGAAATCATATCTTCTACCAAGACATTTACTGAGGAAGCAGAAGCCCTTTTGAAAGAAGCTATTCAGGAACAGATGGAGCGTTTTCTCCTTCAAGAACAAGTATAAATAAATTGATCACTTTAAATCTAATCTAAAAATTATTAAGTAATTAAGTGTATATAAGAAGTGGATCTCATCTCTTATTCAAATCATTCAAAATATCTTTCTTGACATAGACATAGAAATATAAAATATATATGGAAATATATTGCGTCCAATAGGATTTGAACCTATACCAAAGGTTTAGAAGACCTATGTCCTATCCATTAGACAATGGACGCTTTTCATTTCAATTTTCTTTATTTCTTTTCCCATTTTTTGTTCGGGGAATATGTGAAAGACTTACGGGAATTGCATATTCAATTCAATAATGCATTACATTAATTATAATTATATTCATTTAATAAAAAAGATATTATTTAATTTTTTAAATTTGATTTCAATTTATTAATTTTTATTTTTATAAAATTTTTTTAAATTAAAAAATTTTATAAAAATAAAAAGATTGATAGAAATATTGAACAGAGATAGAAAGATAAAGTAAGCACAAGCGGGTAGCGGGAATCGAACCCGCATCGTTAGCTTGGAAGGCTAGGGGTTATAGTCGACGTTGCTTCATCATTTTTAACGTCTCTAATTCAAAACCGAACGTGAAACTTTGGTTTCATTCGGCTCCTTTATGGAAGATGGATAAATTTCTAGATGTAAGATATGAACGAAATTAAAAAAATTCGACCCATAACATCTATGTCAGCTTTTCTGTCTGAATGTATTCAAAATGACCCGCTTTCTAGACGATCCTTATAGAAAATAGAAAAGAAGGGGATTCTAACACTCTTTTTTCTAGTTACTTCGTTCTCTAATTTCTATTTCCTAGAATCCTTAGGAAAAGCATTTCATTTCGCGACCGAGCTAAAAAATTTATCGATGTCTCTAGTAAACTAAAGTCATTGTTTAATAGCTATTTTGCTTCAATTTTCCCTATACAAAAAATTCAAATTGAAGATTTAGTTACGATTATAAATAAACTTTCTTTCTTTATCCATGGATTCCTTACTCATACTCATTCAATTGGAAGTATTGATCCAATTAAAAAAAATTATGTTTCGTAATTTCATAATCCAATATCCAATTTTTCAATTTATAATTGACTCTTGGATACAAATCACGAGAATGTATATTCTTCCTCAAATTTTTCATTGAAAGGTAAAGGCTTAAATCCTTTTTACGAGATAAAGTTTTTGTTTTGATCGGAATGGGTTATTAATCAAACCGAGGGACCCCTTAACTGTTAAGGGATTAACAGAACGAATCACACTTTTACCACTAAACTATACCCGCTACAATCCGATTATTGTATATAAATCGACTTTTTGTCGAACAAGAAACTTGGTCGTAATCAAAAGTATAGGATCAAAAAAGAATCATGCAAATTAGAGCGTTAACCCGAGGACTTAAGAGATTAGGAAAAGAGAACTCATTTAAATAACTAAATACCAAGTCTTTTGCTGGAGTTTTTTGACGGATATGGGTTGACAAAACTATTTAAGCCGTAACATAAAAATGCATTGTTCAAAAATTCATAGTTCATTTGTTTTCTTATCTTATTTTTTTTATTTACATTTGTTTACTTTGAACTGATTTTTTACTGAAAAAAAAGTAAATAAAAGATAAAGCTAAGAAATTAAGATAGGAACTGACATTTTGATTATATATCAAAATAGCAAAGGAACCGAAATAGTCCTTATTATGATTGTTTCAATATCAATAATAAGAATTTGTGTTTTCAAATTAAAATTAAATAAATCTTTTTAATTTGATTCCTTGGAACAAAAGAGGCCCGGCCCAGCTAGGTACTGACCAGGCCAAGCCGTGTAAAGAAAAGGTTTCTTTGGACAAAATCAAAGAGGGATCCTTTGTATTTTATTTATTATTATTTAGTTTTAAATATTATATTAGTTGAAAAACAAAACTATAAATAAACTAAAGAAAAAGAAAGGGGCCTTTTTCAAGCCCAAATTTTGCTTATGTAACATAATAATTATCCTTTTTCAATTGGGGGAAAGATGGCTGAGTGGACTAAAGCGTCGGATTGCTAATCCGTTGTACGAGTTTTTCGTACCGAGGGTTCGAATCCCTCTCTTTCCGTTTTCGTCGATAACTTTTTGTTTCCTTTCAAATTTTTCGTGAGTTAGTTCTTTATTTAAGTTTTTTTAGTTATTTTATAATAGTTAAAATTATATAGTTAAAAATGTGAAGTAGCTAAAATCCTATTAAGAACATTTCAGAACATTTCAAAATCGAGTAAAAAAAAAACCTTATTTATTTTTATTCTTCACGTCCAGGATTACGTCCCGGATCATTAGATAGAAATCCGAAGATGAATAGAGAGACAAAGAATATTACTATCGTGTAAACAAATAGTTTTAGAGTAAGCATTACACAATCTCCAAGAATTATTTTTTTAGGAAAAAAGAGAATAGATTCTCTATTTGTATATTTGTATTTTATACCGCATATCCTAGTATGTATGTTTCTATTTTTATTTTGACACCAATAAATAAACTAAAGTTCTTTTGATTTGAGATGAGAAATAGAAAATAATTTTCAAAAAATTCATTTATAATATTTTTTTTTTTCATATAAATAAAGTGTATTTTTTCATTACCAAAAATATTATTTCATACCCACAAATTGTGTAAGACTCCAAGAGGTTTTGCAATGGAAAAAGTCAGAATAAGGAAGTGAAACGTGGTGATCCCGATTTATTATGGTTATACCAGAATTTCAATATTTGACTCGAGGTTTCACAGATACTTTAAGACTTATCTGATCTTATCAATTGGTAAATTTTTTTTTTTTCGAATAAATCAGCAATTTGTCTAGGACAGTATTAAAAATCTCATCGAAAACTTACAGCAGCTTGCCAAACAAAAGCTAAGAGAAAAAATAGCACAGGTATTACTGGCATAACATCTACGATTGGATTGAAAAAAGCATAGGCCTCAGGCAATTTGGCGACGAAAAAACTACTTGAATAAAGGACAGAATTAAGACAGATACAGATCAAACTAAATATATTAAGCATAAAAACCATTTTGTTCTTGAGGATAATTGTATTTATTTTGATTGAGTTATTAATAAGTTGAGTTATTGATAGAAGGGAAAATTAATAAAAATAAATTAGATAGACCAAAAGAACTTCTTTGATTTGAACTCGTCCAATCAAAACTCCTTCAACTTCAACTCTCAAATCAAAAGTGAATAGAATAAATCATACTTTCATACAATATCTTAATTGAATTAGATGTAATGATCAATAAATTCATCAGTTTAATTCTATATCTACACATAGCACAATTCTATCAAGAATCTAATTGATTTTATAGATATTTAAGATATTTAGACTGAAGTTGACGAACAACCAATAACAATATTAGTGTTTATTAGTGTCAAGTATAAATGTAAATGGGGCGTGGCCAAGTGGTAAGGCAACGGGTTTTGGTCCCGTTATTCGGAGGTTCGAATCCTTCCGTCCCAGAGCATATCCGTCCACATATCCAAAACAGTATAATAATATCATATACTTAACCCATATGAATCATAGAATATTTGATATATATAATATATATATATTATATCAGAATAAAGGTTACTTTTTTGAAGCTATAAAATTGAAAAAAAAAAAAATGGAATTCTTATTCTTAATGAGTCTTCTCTGAATCATATCTTTTTAACAAATTGAATCGAATTCAAATAACACGCAGATGTAATAGAATCTATTTGTGATCTATAAATATTATTTTATAGAATAGCTAGAATTTCTTTCAGTAACAATAGTTTAGTCTATCTGATACATACATAGATTCCATAGTTTTTTATTTCGATTCTTTATTTTTTTTTCAATCAGTATGAAAAAAAAATAAAATATATAGCAACCTAAATCTTATTTTACATCATTCTTTATCCACTATTTAATTAAAAAAAGAAATTGGATTTTTTTAATCATTGATGATTTAATACAAATCTGGATTTCTCTTTCTCGTATGATGATAAAATGCAATGTGGTCTTACTATAAACTATAAAATATTATTCAAATAATGATATGGAGGTCAGAAAATTTTCAATCAATTAGATTAAATTGATGATTTCTTAGGAGTTCTTAGTACTCGAAGAAGTGTGAAATTGGTGAATTTATCCTATCAGGTTACTTGAAGATCCAGATTCAAAGAGAACTTATTTATTTGTTTGAATCTTATTCGTGTTATTTTTATTTATAATTAGTATTTATAATATTTTAAAATATTATAGATTTATATAGATTTATATATTTTAATATTTATAAATATATGTTTCTGGGGTTAATGCTTAGACTTCTTCAGAAACTCTATTTCATATAGAAGGAAAAAAAAAATAAAGTATAGATTACTAGGTATTGATCGAACCAATGACTATTCATAATTCCATAATGGAATTAATTACATACTGGTTCCAAACTAAAGGAATGTTATGGTAAAACTTCGTTTAAAACGATGTGGTAGAAGGCAACGTGCGACTTGAAGGATACGATCCACTGTGGATTCTTACATCCACCACTTTTTATTATTATATTAGGAATGAAAGTGCTTTTGGCTCGACATCGTTTGTTCTGTTCACTAGAACTCTCATTTTTTTTTTGGGGGGGGGTTGTAATATAAACCGTATCATACATGATGGAGCTCGAGCAGAACGTATTGATTCGTTTTTCGGAGGCAAGAATCTAGGGTTAGTATCAATTAATAAATTGAGACAACTTTGTAAGTCTATTTTTGATATAGAAATCTAAAGGATCAAATTCAAGTAAGTTTCAAATTCAAAAGTAAAATCCTTTCGCTCAAATCAACAAATCAAAAGTGTATTACACAAGAATCAACCATTCATATGATTGTTTGATAGAAAGAAATCACAAAAAATGGTGTGTTGCTGCCATTTTGAAACGATTAACTATCACCGAAGTAATATCTAAACCTAATGATTCAAGGCAAAGATAAAGGATCCTAGAACAAGGAAATACCGTTTTCAATTGTCTTAACAACTAGAACTAGATTAAATCAAAATAGATTCGAAAGGAGACAGATAAAAAAGGGATTAGAGACCGCTCAATAATCAATAAATGAAATACTGAAAAGGTTTTCTTTGCGAGTTATACAACTTGAGTTATGAGAGTGCAAATTACAAATATGAGAATCCTTTTTTGTTGGGGAAAGAGTAAGAAACAAGTATTTAAATCATATAATAAAGAAAGAGAATTCTTGGTCTAATTGATTTGATGATTTTATGGATCTATTTGCCATTCTAATTTTGTATATAAACATAACTTGAATTTTCTTGAGCCGTACGAGGAGAAAACTTCTTATACGTTTCTCGGGGGGGTTTCTCTACATCTATCCCAATGAGCCATTTATCGAATCGTTGCAATTGATGTTCGATCCCGAAGAGAAGGAAGAGCTCTTCGGAAAGTGGGTTTTTATGATCCGATAAAGAATCAAACTTATTTAAACGTTCCTGTTATTCTATATTTTCTTGAAAAAGGCGCTCAGCCTACAGGAACTGTTTATGATATTTCAAAGAAGGCGGGAGTTTTTATAGAACTTCGCCTTAATCACCAAACAAAATTAAATTAATGAAATATAAATATATATAAATTAAAGAAGGTAAGGTGTGGATGATTTGTATAGATTTTTTTATAATCTTTTCTTTGCTTTTTTTCCCCTTTTCAATTTATATCATATTTAATTTATTTTTTCTACTTATAGAATGTCGTCTTTTATAACGATAAAAATCTATTTTATTGGTTTTATTGATGTAATAGATGAGAAAAATATCGAGAGAATAAACAATTTGGTCTTAAATTTTTGATATTATTGTCATGTCAATGGGTGTTTTTTATTTTTCATTGGAATTCGATGAACAAATAAAAAAGCAAAGGGTTAAGCTTGCTTTTTTTACTTTGTACTTAATATTAATACTTATATTGATTGATATTAATACTTATATTGATTGATATTAATTGAATAAACCTGGGATTTTTATACTTCTTTTTTAATTTATTCGTCCGCCTACACTCTTTTGTATATATGTCAATTATATATCTAGTGCCGATCCAACATAAATTCTTAGTTCTTGGTTTTCATTTTAATAAATTGAAAAATTTAATTAAAATGAAAATTGAAATAATAATCTCAATTTATATTTATAATGTTTTTATATTTCTCCATTGTATTCTTTATTTCAACATTTACATTTATATTGACAACAGTGTATCAAATAAATATAATCCGATTATGGATAAATGAATCTACTTATCTCCGTCCCATAGATTTGATTTTATTTCATTCAAATAAAGGGTTCATTTGATTTGCTGTGATACAAGAAGTCTTTTTTTTTTTAATGATTTTAATAGAATATTAAATTTAAAGTAGAATATTCAAATAGAATATATGGATGACATAAGAGACAAGAGTTGATCTACAAATATTTTTATTTTCATCGATTTTTATATCTGAAACTTTTTTTTTTTTATTTTCATCGGATCTGTTCATTTTTATTATGTTCATAATTGATTATTAATTTTTATATTTTTGTTTTTCCTTTTTTAAATGTTTTTATTTCGTTGTACAATTCAACCTCTTTATTTATTGTTTATTGGGATTCCGATTGTATCTATACATTCTAATTATTTTAGTTCGGGTTGCTAACTCAACGGTAGAGTACTCGGCTTTTAAGTGCGGCTAGCATCTTTTACACATTTGTATGAAGCAACGGATTCGTCTATACCATCGGTAGAGTTTGTAAGACCGCGACTGATCCTGAAAGGAATGAATGGAAAAAGCAGCATGTCGTATCAATAGTCAATAGAGAATTCTAAAGAATATTTCATTCTTACCCTATGAGGTCCAAAACCTTGTGTAAATTGTTTGAATTCTTGGCGTGGAACAAAATCCATTTAAAAATCAAAGAAATAAAAACTAAATTTTAAATTTAAAGTTGGGTCGAGTAAATAAATGGATAGAGCCCTACTATAGTCTATAGCTATAGGTTCCAATTCTAGGAAAACAAAAAGTAACGAGCTCCTGTTCTTAATTTTTGAATGATTACCCGATCCCGATCTAATTAAACGTTAAAAATATATTAGTGCTTGACGCGGGAAAGGCTTTTCTCATGAGTGTCTTATCAATCAATTTTTTATGAATCCTAAACTATTAGCTATTTCCATCTCCATTATGGGGTGGAGATAAATGTGTAGAAGAAGGCAGTATATTGATAAAGATATATATATATATCTTTTTTTTTTTTTCAAAATCAAAAGAGCGATTGGATTGCAAAAATAAAGGATTTCTAAACGGCTTTTTATCCTAGAATGAACCTAAACCAATTAGGTGAAAAAAGAGAGGCTAGAGAGTCCGTTGATGAGTCTTACCTTTTTCCGAGGTATCGATTTTTTTCTTACTATACATACCTTGTTTTACCTGTATCGTACTATGTATCATTTGATAACCCAATAAAGCCCATCCTATTTTCGGTTCAAACCTAATTTCAAATGGCGGAATTTCAAGGATATTTAGAACTAGATAGATCTTGGAAACCTGACCTCCTATACCCACTTATCTTTCGGGAGTATATTTATGCATTTGCTCATGATCATGGTTTAAATAGATCGAATTTGTTGGAAAATGTAGGTTATAACAATAAATCTAGTTTACTAATTGTAAAACGTTTAATTTCTCGAATGTATCAACAGAATCATTTTATTAGTTCTGCTAATGATTCGAACCAAAATCAACTTTTTGGGTACAATAAGAATTTGTATTCTCAAATGATATCAGAGGGATTTGCAGTCATTGTGGAAATTCCATTTTCCCTACGATTAGTATCTTGCTTAAAGGGGACAGAAATCGTAAAATATTATAATTTACGATCAATTCATTCAATATTTCCTTTTTTAGAGGACAAATTCTCACATTTAAATTATGTATCAGATGTATTAATACCCTACCCGATTCATCTGGAAATCTTAGTTCAAACCCTTCGCTACTGGGTAAAAGATGCCTCTTCTTTGCATTTATTACGGTTTTTTCTTCACGACTATTATAATTGGAATAGTTTTATTATTCCAAATAAATATATTTCTATTTTTTCAAAAAGTAATCCAAGATTATTCTTGTTCTTATATAATTCTCATGTTTTTGAATACGAATCCATCTTACTTTTTCTACGTAACCAATCTTCTCATTTACGATTAACATCTTCTGGGGGCTTTTTTGAGCGAATATATTTCTATGGAAAAATAAAACATCCCGTAGAAGAAGTCTTTGCTAATGATTTTCCGACTAGCTTATGGTTCTTCGAGGATTTCTTCATGCATTATGTTAGATATCAAGGAAAATCAATTCTGACTTCAAAAGATACGCCTCTTTTCATGAATAAATGGAGATATTACCTTGTCCTTTTATGGCAATGTCATTTTTCTGTGTGGTCTCAACCAGGAAGGATGTATATAAATCAATTATGCAAACATTCCCTCAGCTTTTTGGGCTATCTTTCAAATATGCAAATAAATCTTTCAGTAGTACGGAGTCAAATGCTAGAAAATTCATTTCTAATGGATAATGCTATGAAGAAGATTGATACATTAGTTCCAATTAGTCCTCTGATTGGATCGTTGGCTAAAATGCGATTTTGTAACGTATTAGGACATCCCGTTAGTAAGTCGACCTGGGCTGATTCATCGGATTTTGATATTATCGACCGATTTGCGTATATATGCAGAAATCTTTTTCATTATTACAGTGGATCCTCAAAAAAAAATAGTTTGTATCGAGTAAAATATATACTTCGACTTTCTTGTATTAAAACTCTGGCTCGTAAACACAAAAGTACTGTACGTACATTTTTGAAAAGATTAGGTTCGAAATTATTGGAAGAATTCTTTACAGAGGAAGAGGAGGTTCTTTCTTTGATTTTTCCAAGAACTTATTCCGCTTTGCGGAGTTCATATAAAGGGCGAATTTGGTATTTGGATATTTTTTGCATCAACGATCTGGTCAATCATAAATGATTGGTTATGCAACTATGGAAATCGAAATTATCCTTAAAGGATAAAAAGATAACAAAAAATTTTATTTATTTCTATTATGAAATGTTCATGCAGTAAGAGTAAGGGTTGATCAATTGAGTATTCAAAGTCCTATCTAGGGAAGGAACTGAATTTTAGATGTATACATAGGGAAAGCCGTGTGCAATGAAAAATGCAAGCACGGCTTGGGGAGAGATTTTTACCTATTTTTTTTTCTAACAAGTAAATTGTCTACTCCATCCGACTAGTTCCGGGTTCGAGTCCCGGGCAACCCATTATAATTAATATAATATATCAAAATCATATGTATCTAAATCCAAACTTGTTAACGTTAACTCATTTCATTTTGTCAAAAAATGGATAAATCTAGATAGATAATATTAAAGAATAAAGAAGAGCTTAGATATATCTCTGGATGTTGAGACTGGTTGACATGGGGATATAAGTCATGTTATACTGTTGAATAACAAGCCCTCAATTATCTATTTCTATTTAGAGAGAATTCGTGTGCTTGGGAGTCCCTGATGATTAATGATTTAATAAACCAAGATTTTACCATGACTGCAATTTTAGAGAGACGCGAAAGCGAAAGCCTATGGGGTCGCTTCTGTAACTGGATAACCAGCACCGAAAACCGTCTTTACATTGGATGGTTTGGCGTTTTGATGATCCCTACCTTATTGACCGCAACTTCTGTATTTATTATTGCTTTCATTGCTGCTCCTCCGGTGGATATTGATGGTATTCGTGAACCTGTTTCTGGATCTCTACTTTACGGAAACAATATTATTTCTGGTGCCATTATTCCTACTTCTGCAGCGATAGGTTTGCACTTTTACCCTATATGGGAAGCTGCTTCCGTTGATGAATGGTTATACAATGGCGGTCCTTATGAGCTAATTGTTCTACACTTCTTGCTTGGTGTAGCTTGTTACATGGGTCGTGAGTGGGAACTTAGTTTCCGTCTTGGTATGCGCCCTTGGATTGCTGTTGCATATTCAGCTCCTGTTGCAGCTGCTACCGCTGTTTTCTTGATATATCCAATTGGTCAAGGAAGCTTTTCTGACGGTATGCCTCTAGGAATTTCTGGTACTTTCAACTTCATGATTGTATTCCAGGCTGAGCACAACATCCTTATGCACCCATTTCACATGTTAGGTGTAGCTGGTGTATTCGGCGGCTCCCTATTCAGTGCTATGCATGGTTCCTTGGTAACTTCTAGTTTGATCAGGGAAACCACAGAAAATGAATCTGCTAATGAAGGTTACAGATTCGGTCAAGAGGAAGAAAC
>BKZX01026216.1:0-27583 GCA_014362285.1 Fagus crenata | reverse complement strand
GATGATACTGTTTTAATTCTTTTGAACACGTTTTTTTATATAATTAGAGCGGTTGTGGTTTCAATAGCGAGGCCGCCCCTTTTATAACGGGTTTCTTTTGAGTCATGGCTAGCCTTTGCTTATTACGAAAGGAAATATTTTCATGTGTGTATGAATGATAATGTATGTGCCATGGTACCTGTACAGACTGAGTCCCTTCATATTGGTTGCTTTTTAAACAAAAGTTCCCTTTATCTTCTCCTTTTGTAACCAGAAAAACCAGTTTAATTTCCTTTGATGTTGGTCGACATGCAGAATCTTTCTTGATGTTGTTACTTGCTCCAGCCCTGTAATCAATACAGGAGCTGCAATATTCCACACCGCTACTATACTTTCTTCACTTTATTATTGCGTACCAAACACTATCAAACTCTAAAAACCGTTTTGCATTTCGTACTAAACACAGGAAAACGAGTCACTTCTCAAAAAAAAAAAAGTATTTTGGAAAATGAATAGTTTTCTAAGATGCATTTTACGTCAAAATAACCATAGCCTTAATATATGTAACACAAATTTATTGCTTATAGTAGTAATGCAGAGTATCCACACAAATTGTTAGGTACATATATAGGGGAAGTAATCTATTTTTTGCTCTCCCTCCAAAAAGAAAAAACCGTAAAAGTAAACAGACTAGTTGAAGAAGTATAATAGTTACTAGTTTCTTAACAAGATTTTCGTTTTTGTTTCCTTTCGTCTCTAGTAGTCTAGTATAATCGTTACTAGTTTCTTTTTTCATATTCAATTCATAAAAATAAAAAAAATAAAACATTTGAAAAAAAAGCATACAACATGCTTGAACAAGTTTTTCGTTTTTGTTTCTTTTCTTTTCATTTCTCTGGCCCGAAGTGTATGTCCCCAATCCTTTTTGCATGGAAATAATTTGATATATACTTGCATTGTTGAAGTCATTGATTATGTAACAAGAGCTTTGTAATTTAAGTGATACTAGACTATAACTCGCGTAATGTGTAGCTTTTTTTTATTATTTTTCTAAAAATATGTTTCAAACAAAGCAACTTAACTAAAAATAAGGAAAAAATAAGAACAATAAAAAAAAAGTGTAAAATAGAAAATATAAATATTTTTTTTTTTTGCGCTTAAAAATAGAAATGATCATTGTATTATATCTCATCAAATATATCATATTGATTTTTATTATATTTCATCAAATGTATTATACTAAGTTTATAAAGATAACTACCAATAACTTTCTAACCTAGTTGCATTTATTCCTTTCAATTGGGGTTTATATCACAGGGTTGTATTTACAAAGCAAAAAAGAAAAACCTCACTTCACATCATTTATAAATTTCAATCATTTTGGTAAGCCTCAATTATTCCATATAGGGATTCTAAATGTTCAGAGGTTTCTTATTTTTGTTTAGCTTACAATACTTTGATAGTATAAGTTTATAATACAATTTGTCATATATTTAATTATCCCATCTTTACCTTTTTTGACTTTCTTTTGTTTCTCTTTTCATTTTTTTTTTTGGGCAATTTATCACTTATTAATAATCACATAAACAATATTTGTAACCTTAGAAGTCCATCGTATATTAAATTGGTCCACGGAGATAAAAATGACAATATCATCTTAAGTCTAACGTGTATCTCTTAAGAAAATTTAACACATAGAAAAAACAAATGTTAAGATGTTATTCCCTCTACCCTTTAAAAAATAAAAAAAAAATAAATAAATCAACACAATTGCCTCTTTTGGACTCTTGATCATAAACCGTGAACAATTCCTGGAAATTGGGTTGAACATTTAAGTTTGCCCAGAAAATGTGAATAATTTCATGAAAGTGTGGACAATAATGTCCACAATTTTCTGGAAATTTGTTGAACAATTTAACTCTTACCCAAAAAATGTGAAAAATCTGTAGATAATAATGTCTACAATTAACACATTCATCACCAAACAACAACCCATGCTCTTCAACCTGTGAATGGTGGTCTGTACCCCAAAACATAGAACCCAAAACTCAACTCCGATTTTTTTTATAAATAGTAGTAAGGCTTTTTGAAGCTAATGGTAGTATATGTTTTTTGGTTCAAAGAATGGTGGTAGATGAGAATATTGAATCAATTTTGGTTAAAAGAATATAACTCCAGCTAAAAAATTCCAAACTTTTAAGCAATGGTGGTATGTGCTTCTCTACTTGTTGTTGATGTATTTTTTCAGGAGTTTGCGTGTGCAGTAAAGCAGTAGCAACTTAATTAAGAAAAAAGCTAAAAAAGAAAAATCATATGTTTCTCAGCCAATTCATTTGTTTTTACAGTGTTTGGTTATAGATTTAACTCAATTCTTGGATAGACTTAATGGTTTGATTGGTTTTTTATTTGTGGGACTTGTGAGACCCTTTTTGTTATGTGTACCAATGAGAAGAAGTAACATCTGTGTTCTGAAAATACTGTTTCACACATAGTGTGGATATGTGTGGATTTAGCAGGAACCTTCAATTTAATAAACATAAAACAATCCATACCTTTTCACGTGTGTAGTTGTGGTGCTTTAGACAAAGAGTCAAAGAGTTAAAGTGATAAATCAACAATATTCATTCAGATTCACACTTCAACTTCAATTTTCAAAATCAGAGAGAGAGAGAGAGAGAGAGAGAGAGAGAGAGAGAGAGAGAGAGAGAGAGAGAGAGAGAGAGAGAGAGAGAGAGAGAGAGAGAGAGAGAGAGAGAGAGAGATACTAGTGGTAGTGGAGACGTAGCAGAGAACTACGAGTGACGAGCCTACTCCCTCAGTCCTCACACGGTTCACAGTGTTGTCTCACTCCTCAATACTCACATGGTTCACGGCGCTGTTAAAGGGTATTTGAAATTTTTTATTTGTTGGCTTGTTAAAGATTTGAGGATTTTTTTTATGTTTTGATTAAAATGGTTATTATTTTTTTGTTTGTGGACCCGCGGATTAGAGGTATAAGACGTTCCAAGAAATTATTAGGGATTTGAAGAATTTTTGGATTTACTACAATATTTCAACAAAGAAGTGTAATGTCAAAGCTACATAACTAGAGACAATCAACATAATGTGGTTAACATACAATGGTGGAACGTAACAAATCATAAAACAGACAAGGATTGAATGATTAGGAAATTGATCAAGAAGTTTCCCATAAAGGACTTTTGCCCTCTAGACTTTTCCATGTGTATATGAACCACATAATATTTATCCTTGCAAAGCTGGATGGATTGTTAGAGAGGATAAAACAGGACCTTTGCATTCTAGACTTTTCCATGTGTATATGAACCACATGATATTACCCTTGTGAAGCTAAATGGTTTGCAAGAGAGGATAAGACAGGACTTTTGCCCTCTAGACTTTTCTATGTGTATATGAGCCACATAATATATATTCTCCTTATGAAGTTGGATGGTTTTCTAGAGAGGATAAGACATGACTTTTCTCCTCTAGACTTTTCCATGTGTATATGAGCCACATAATATATATTCTTGAAGCTAGATGGTTTGCTAGTGAGGATAAGACATGACTTTTCTCCTCTAGAGTTTTCCATGTGTATATGAGCCACATAATATATATTCTCCTTATGAAGCTGGATGGTTTGCTAGAGAGGATAAGACATGACTTTTCTCCTCTAGACTTTTCCATGTGTATATGAGCCACATAATATATATTCTCCTTGTGAATGAAAAAGGCAGATTGGAACAAGCAATTTAGAGAGAGTCAAATGCAAAACACATTGAAAACTATTTTATGTTAATATTAATAAAAAGTTTTAGTTTATATTTTTTTGGTTGTCTAACTCCTAATGGGATTGTTGATTTAATATGTATTTTTTTCTTCTTATGATTGATTGTGTTTTTTTTTTTGGATTGAATTGGTTCATGTAAACGCCAATAGATAAGGAGTCCATGAATGTTAATGAAGCTTTTGTCCATTCGTTTTATACTAAAAAAAAGTTTTAGTTTATATTTTTTAGATTCAACAAATATATTAAAGACACAAATAACATTTGGTAGATATCTAAAAATGAGTAAGAATTATTAAGGTGGACTATTGCTTTTACCATATGAAAAAAAATCCGCACATTGTGCGGGTCCACGACTAGTTAATATTAAAATGTTAATGTTGAATTTGGTATGTTTAATTGCTGATGTGTATCCTCTACATATGATGCAATGTCAGTTTATAAATATCTGGTTATAAAATTGATTGTATCTTTAGCATTATTCTTTATTAAATTGAGTGCTTATTATACTTTTCACACGGTATGCCCACTTGCAATGATGTTACAGTCAACTTGTTGACGAAATTAATTAATTAATTAATAAGAATGTTGATGTCTGCCAAATTGGTTACAATGGAATGCTAGGTGAGTAGCTGTATATAATAAAAAAAATATATATAATAACATGCAACTTGTTGATTTATTATGATTAATGGTAAGTGGGCAAATTTTGGGATACTCACTTCAGTAGGATTAAAGTTTAGAGATTAATTAAATTAATTATCATATTATATACGACTTGATGGTTTCTTAAAGTGAGTGCTTACTATGCTTTTCACGCGGTTTACCCAGTTGCCATTATGTTAGAGTCAACATGTTCACGAAATTAACTTAATTAGAATTTGAGGTGAATGTATGTAGTCGCATCTAAGTCTAACTTAGTAATCTGCAATTCTGCATGGAGCAACTATATTCAAGTATGCAACCTGTATGTTGTGTTGTTGCTGATCCAATGGAAAAACAAGTTTCGAAAGAGAGCGCAAATTCTTTCTAAGTTTGAATTGAAATTCAAAGCCAGCTCCTTTCATCTTCTTTCTGGTGAAGAGGAATGGCCGAGCCTGTTGTCTCCGGTGTGGGGGCAAGGCTTGGTGACTTGCTCATACAAGAAGCAAAATATTTGTACCAGTAAAATACAGAAATTGCCTCAGTTTTGCGCTAATGTTGAAATTGACGAAGAGTTTTAAAAAATATCCACTTTACCCCCAAATACAAACAACATTTAATACTACTCATGTACTTTTCCCTTAAACTTAAGTTGTGCTCTTAAATAAATCAAAACGTGGAACGAAAACTTTTATTTCTACAATAATATTACAGATACAACAAATTTTACAACTATTAAAATGATAAATTGTGATTAATGCAACATTACTTTCACATTAGCATCACTTTATTATACTATAGATCTATTACAATTTATCACCTTAGCAGTTGTGATATTTGTAGTTTTTAGGGAAAAATACACAAACGGTGTCAAGTTGTATTTGCATTTAGAGGGCAAACTAGATATATTCAAAATTTTTTGATAGTTTTTATCATTAACTCAAATATTTGAGGTGAATTTTTGTATTTTAACCTAACAATTTTTTTGTGATATAAGGACTTGTTTGGTATTTAGGAATGTAATGATTATTCCTTTATAATCATAATTTAGTTGTTTTTTTACGTTTTCATTACAGAGAATAATTATTCATTACTTAAAAGTTTCTAATAGATTTATAGTTTTAAAAAATAAGGCTAAAATACACTGTAGATCTCTAAAATTTACTCAGTGAGTACTTTTAGATCTTGAAATTTGAAATAAGCGCTATTGATCTCTAGTGTATTAAAAATGAGTATTATTGTTCCTTTCGTCAAATTCTGTTAATTTACTTACTTATGTGACTAACTGAAAAATAATTTAACAAATTTTAAATGACTTGACATATTATTTGTTAATAAAAAATAACACATTAGCCAAATAATCCGGATTATATAAAATCCAATACCTGTAAAGTAAATAGGTTTTACATTTTACGGTAAGCTACAAAAGACTAAAATATTTGGTCAAGAACCATTCAATATTTCAATTTAATAAGCATAAAACAATCCAAAGCTTTTCACGTGTGTAGTTGTGGTGCTTTAGACAAAGAGTCAAAGAGTTAATGTAATAAATCAACAACATTCATTCAGATTCACACTTCAACTTCAATTTTCAAAATCAGAGAGAGAGAGAGATACTAGTGGTAGACTGGTAGTGGAGCGTGAGCGGAGAACTACGAGTGACGAGCCTACTCCCTCAGTCCTCACACGGTTCACGGTGTTGTCTCACTCCTCAATACTCACACGGTTCTGGGCGCTGTTAAAGGGTATTTGAAATTTTTGATTTGTTGGCTTGTTAAAGATTTTCGGATTTTTTTTTGTGGTTTTGATTAAAATGGTTATTATTTTTTTGTTTGTGGACCGGCGGATTAGAGGTATAAGACACTCGAAGAAATTATTAGGGATTTGAAGAATTTTTGGATTGTTTTGTTTGGGATTTAATTGTGATGGGCTATAGCAATAATGTTTAGCTGGGCTAAATTAATATATATATGATAAAAAATCATAGGTCCAAATCTTAAAAAAGAAAAAAAGTTCGGCTACCGTCCCTTCGTGTTTTTCTTTCAAAGGATAATTAATTTCTCTCCATCTATTGCTTTCAGATCTTTCACTTGTCCTCCTTACGGCAAAGAGAATAAATGGTGGACTCTGTTGTCTCCGGTGTGGCGTCAAGGCTTGGTGAATTGCTTATACAAGAAGCAAACTTCTTGTCCGGGGTGAGTTACCAAGTTCAGAAGCTACAAACTGAGCTCAAGTGGATGCAATTCATTTTAAAAAATGAAAATACGATGGTACGTGAGTGGGTTGCTGAAATGAGAGATCTTGCTTATGATGCTGAAGATATCATTGAGACGTATGTCTTCAAAGTTGCTTCCAGGAGGGGAGGAGGTATACAAAAGGTCCTCATGAGGTGTGCTTGCATCTTGGATGAAGGAACTACAGTCCACAAGCTTGGCTCAGAGATTGCAGAAATCAAGACCACAATTTCTGATTTTACAGCAAGGTTGCAAACCTATGGCATAATAAGGCAGTCGATAGAAGTAGACCGCAGGCTGAGTTCAATAAATGACAGCCAACAACAGCAAAGGCAAACCTTTCCTCATGTGCAACCGGCCAATGTTGTTGGGTTGGAGGAGAATATAAGCGAACTGGTGGCATGTTTGTCAAGTAATAAAGAGAAGCGAGTTGTTTCCATATGTGGTATGCCTGGTGTGGGAAAGACTACTCTTGCGAAGATGGTTTATCATCACCCTGAAGTTAAGAATCATTTTGATTGCCTTGCTTGGGCTTATATCTCTCAACAATGTCAAAGAAGACAAGTTTGGCTTGGAATTCTAATCAGCCTTGTCTCTCCATCTGGTGAGCGAAGGAAAGAACTTCTAAATATGCTAGATGATGAGCTAGCTAAGGAACTACATCAAGTCCAGCAAAATAGGAAGTGTTTGGTGGTTCTAGATGATATTTGGACCATTCAGGCTTGGCGCGATCTGCATGCTGCGTTCCCAATAACTGAGGATACACAAAGCATGATCATGCTCACCTCTCGTAACAGAGATGTAGCTTTGCATGTAGCTCCTCAAGGTTTCCTTCATGTACCGACGTGTCTAAATGAAGAAAGGAGTTGGGAATTGCTTAAGAAGGTAGCAATATCTTGGAGAGAAGGTACAAGTAGTATCTGACCCTAATTCACTATATTATCATTAGAGCAATATCTCCTATGGAATGTCTACTTGTTTCAAAAATCCTAATTATTATTTTAAACTTATTAGAATTTACTAAATTTTTTTCGGATAAAATAATCTAATATTAAATAAATTTTAATAAATTAGGTCTTTTTTTTTTTTTTCCCTAAAACTTCACTAATCTCATATTTTATTTAGGGCAAATTACATTTTTCCCTTTTGTTTGTTGGATCTGTTTCAATTCTCTATTTATTTATAGAACTGAATAATGTCGCCCTTTATGTGTTTGAAATTTGCAATTTACTCCCAATTGTTTATTTTTCTGTTAAGCTCTAACAAAATTTAGGTGAAATATCTAAAATAGCCTTATTTTAAAAATAAAAATCTTTAAATAAAACAAAAATAAAACTATCTTTCACCGAAAATAAATCTTTCTCTTACCTCTCTCTCTCTCTCTCTCTCTCTCTCTCACAACACTTGTAGATTTGAGGCCTTAGTGTGACCCACAGATGAGCGAAGTATAGAGATGTTAAGATCAAACCCCCAAATGAAAACAGCATACAATAATTTAGCAACTTGAACACTTCACTCTGAAGTCTACAAAGATTATAAAAAATTTCTTCAGTAATACAGGCATCACTCAATAAATGCTCAGGCATGCTTATAAAAAAAAAAACTATAAATTCTCAAGCACGGAACATCCAAGACCCAAATCTTGTATTTGACATGATAACGTTTCGAAACTAGGGAAGTATCAAATATGTTTCTCAAAGCTTCATCACTAATTTTCTTCTGGCTTTGCTGTACAACCCCCAATTGGCAAGCACGGCTAGCCTAATCATTCTGGGCCTAAAGTGAAAAATGTGAATGAGGTTTTTTTTCTTTTCTTTTTTTTTTTTTTTTTAAAAAAAAAAAAAAAAAATGATCATTTGGAAGAAAGCTTTGAATAGTCTACATCCCTATTATAGAAATTAGTTTAACAAAAAGAAAAGTCTTGAATATGCTTTATTAGAGAAACTGTAGACTTTCTTATAATATTGTGTATAAAGATATTTTATTTATACATGAATGGAGGAGAAAAAACTCCAATCAAAAGTAATGGAGATTCTAATATTAGTTTTTATTTATACAAAAGAGTAGGAGAACAGCTTCTTCATCTAAGCAATATGGGACTTGTGGGGCCTTTTATTTAATTTTTATTTTAAATGTGGGGCCTTTTTTTATATGGGAATGTTTTTTTTTTTTTTTCTTATCTGAGACCTCAAGCATTTGCTTGTTTGGCTTAATGAATGGGCTTGCAGTGTTGCCAAGTTAGTATAAGTGTATGAAAGATAATCATATAATTAAACAATTATTATGGGTGAGAGATGATTGAGAACCTTTTTCATTGGATTCACATGTAACTGAGTGCCAAGTGCGAAAATACAAGCCTGGAGCTTTTCTTTTTTTGAAAGTTGAAACCCCTTTCTCCATAGCTATAGAGAGAAGAAGAAGAAGAAGAAAGGGAGGTGAGAGAAAGTTTATTTAATGAGTTTTATTTTTAAAATGAGGACATTTTAGACATTGCACCTAAGTTCTGTTAGGGTTTAATAGAAAAATACACGATTGGAGGTAAGTTGCATATTTCCAATTTTTTTTTTTTTTTGATTGAAATAGTAGAAAAATTTTATTGATAGAACCAAACTTACAAAACACAAAACAAATTACAAGATTGAATAAATCTCAACTGGACATGTTTCTAGCCACACCCTATCAACAGTCGAACAAGAGCCCATTTTTGCCCAAGTCACAGCAGCCTTATTTGACTTTTGGGGAAAGGAGGAAAACATACAACTACGAAACTGCTGTTGCAAAAACCCAATATCATCAACCCAATAATCTTTCACAGAACATTCAATTTGCTGCTGCCGCTTGGGTATTGCATCTGGAGAGAAAAAACTTGAGATCCCCTCAATAATCACATCAAGAAACCCCATCTCCAAACCAAAACTCAAAACTTGAATCACAGCACCGATACCAGGACCAAAACCCCGAGGAAAAGAAGGAAGAAGACCCACCTTAGCAGCCATCACTTGCCCTTCATGGTTTCGGACAAGTATACCACTCCACCAACTCCCAGATTCGGCATTCCTATGCACCACCCAATTAATTTTATACCAGCCAACCATAGGGGCTTTCCAAGGTTTTGTAACCACCACTACAACTCCATTATCATTTCTTCTAGACATACCCCCTGAACTGCAGCCTGCACTATAATCCGTAAACAAATTTTTGGCCCGTAGAACAACCATAATTGGATTATGAACCATACTCTCAAACACCACCTTATTCCGTTGCTCCCAAATAAAATAAGCTATACAGCAGAACAAAGCATCATCTAATGAGAGACGGGTTTAAAGAAGCTCCATGAGATCGAAAAAACTATGAATCAAACGACCTTATTTTCGCACCCTTAAACCCGACTGCAACCAAACATTATTATTAGTAGAATAAGACCAAAGAGCATGAACAACCGATTCCATTTCACATCCACAACAAGAATAGAACCCATCCTTCCGCATATGTCTATGCCAAAGAATCTCATTGGTAGGAATAATCCCCAAACAAGCTTGCTAAATAAAATTCTTTACCTTTGGTGGAAGGGATAGAGACCATAGAAACTTCCAGAATTTTGCATCTTTACCACTCCATGAGCTTTCTCCAAGCACACATTGTGCACGCTGCTGAAGTTGAAGGTAGTATGCACTCTTCACAGTGAACAAACCCGAAGTAGTTTCAGTCCAGAATAACCGATCAACTCTTGGTCTTGGGGGGAACAGAATAGAACATATAGTAGCGGCTTCCCAGTCCAAGAACAAGGCATGAACTGCCTCAACATTCCACGTGTGGGTGTTTTTGTTGATAAGAACTGAAACTCTTTCATCCTTATCCAAAACAGTTTGGGCCGAAAAAGAGAGAAAAGGACTTGATATTGGTAACCAAGGATCTTTGTTGATACAGACCTGCTTACCATCTCCAATATGCCACCTCATCCCTAGCTGTAACACACTCCTAGCCAAAGCAATACTCTTCCATGCATAAAAAGGCTTATACCCCACACGGGCCTCCAAGAAACTACACCTGGGAAAATACATGGCTTTAAATACACGACAAAATAGAGAACTTGGTTGATTTAACAACCGCCAACCCTGCTTAGCCAATGAAGCCTGATTAAACATTCGAAGATCACGAAAACCCAACCCCCCCTCAGTCATTGGCTTACACATTTTACTCCAACTTATCCAGTGTGCTTTATTTTTCTTATCATGCTGACCCCACCAGAAATTACTAAACGTACTATTAAGCTCTTTGCACAAGCCATCCGGCAACCTGAAGCAACTCATCGTGTAGCTTGGAATTGCTTGTGCCACCGCCTTGATCAACACCTCTCTACCCCCCATGGATAAGAATTTTTCCTTCCAACCATGCATCCGACGCCACACACGGTTTTTAACTTCACTAAATGATGCAGTTTTGGACCGACCTACAAATGAAGGTAACCCCAAATACTTCTCATGATTCTTAATCTCAGGAACTTGGAAAACTTCTTGAATATAATGTCTCATCTCCAACGAGGTATTTTTAGTAAAGAAAATGGAGGTCTTGGCCCGATTGAGTTGCTAACTCGACGCCGCTTCATATTGATGGAGAATACTACTTACTGCTTCATAATTTGCCATAGAAGCTTGACAAAAGAGCAGGGAATCATCCGCAAAAAACAATGTGTAATCTTTGGCCCACTCCGACTAGCCGCCACCCTAGTCAACCTCCCCACCAGAGAAGCCTTCCGAAAAAGATGCAACAAACCCTCTGCACACAATAAGAACAGATAAGGAGATAAAGAATCCCCTTGGCGAATGCCACGAGATGCTATAAAATATCCACACTGCTCACCATTGATAAGAACCGAATATGAGGTAGAATTGATGCACATCATAATCAGTGAAATCCACTTCTCTGCAAACCCCAGTTTCCTCATGATTTCTTCAACAAAAATCCACTCCACCCTATCATAAGCCTTGCTCATATCCAATTTAATCGCCATCTGACCTGTCCGACCCCTTCTCTTTAAGATCATAGAATGCATCACCTCAAATGCCACTAAGACATTATCAGTAATAAGACGACCAGGAACGAATGCACTTTGTGATTCAGAAATAACCAAAGGCAAAACCTTTTTCAACCTGTTAGCAAGTACCTTTGAAACAATTTTATAAAAACATTACACAAAGATATTGGTCTAAAATCAGTAATATACTTCGGGTTTTTTACTTTTGGAACAAGGGCAATATGAGTGTAGTTAATCTTACGTAACATATAGCCAAAATGAAGAATAGATGGAACAACATGTGCTACCTCGGGGCCAACAATATCCCAATAAGTCTGGTAAAAGATGGTAGACATACCGTCAGGCCCTGGAGCTTTTGTGGGGTACATATCTTGCAAAGCCTCAGCCACTTCTTGAGCAGTAAAATCTTCAACCAACTGACCATTTAACTCAGTCGTGAAAATTCCCTCAACACCTTCCAAACATGATTGGATAGAGTCCAAACTTGGATTCCCAGATGTGAAAATCGTTTGGAAATACCCCACTGCTATCTCCAAAATTTTGGACTTATCAATTTGCCATATACCATGATTATCATGCAACCCTTTAATAGAATTAAGCTGCCTACGATGATTACATTGGGCATGAAAAAATTTGGTGTTCTTGTCCCCCTCACTCATCCAAGAAACTCTAGAATGTTGCCTCCAAAAAATCTCTTCCTTCTCTAACAACCCATTAAGTTCATCCTGGACTTCCATAATCTCTGGAGAATCCCACAAAGGAAACTCATCCATAAGGTGTTGAAGATGTTCTCGTTTATCTTTAATAGAAGAACAAGTGAACCAAACTTCACTCTACTCCACGCAATAAGTGAAGCACGACACCCTTTCAATTTTTCTGTCACCTTATACATTGGACTACCAGCTGCAATAGCTTGACCCCACGTAGCCTCAATCACCCCACGACACTCTTCCTCCTTCGTCCATATGGCCTCAAACTTGAACATCTTCATCCCTTTCTTCACTGAAGCAGTATCTGGAATGGACCGCAACAACGAGCAGTGATCTGAGTTTTGCAGAGATAAATGATGCACAGCAGCACCCTTAAAATCACTAATCCAGGATGTCGAAGCAAGAACTCTATCCAAATGAGCCAGTACAAAAGCTTCTTCCACAAGCTTATTTCTCCAAGTAAATGGAGGCCTTGCAAACCCCAAATTGTGCAACTCACAATCACTACAACAAAAAAGGGTATTAACAACATTAGATTAACAACATGTATAATAAACAGTTGTGGAAGAATGATTTAACAATATTCATGTTAGGCATGTTGTTAATGTAAAATACAGTAACTCTCTTTTACCACGTGCTATTTCGAGAATGTTGTTAGAACAAATAATAACAATGTTTTTAAAAAAAAGTTGTTAATTTAAAGGTGTTTACAACCTTTAAAAAAAAGTTGTTAATTTAAAAAGTTTTTACAACTTTTAAAAAAAGTTGTTAATTTAAAGGTTTTTATAACATTTAATGCTTGTTGTGACAAGTATAAGTGCTATATTATCTAATTATTTGGCCGGCCCTAATTCTCTCCCTCAACACACGTACGCTCAATTTTCTGTTTCTCTCTTCCTCTCCCTGTCTCTCCCTCTCCCTCTCACGATCTTCTTCCCTCCAGCCTCACCATCGCTCTCTCTCATTGCCAATCTCTTCCTCTCACTTGCTGCTCTCCCTCTTACTATTGCTCAAAGATCCATTCTTTAGGTGTAAGTGGTAAGTGATATTTTAAACTCTTTACTTTCAATCCTTCCTTTTTATTATATGTTGTTTTAGGGTTTCATTATAATTTTTTATTTTTGTTCTCCTGTAAAGAGTCACTTGCAGGTGGGTATAAGTCTCTCTATTTCTTTGAACACATTTTTTTTTTTTTAAAACTATTTAACAATAAAAAACGGAGCCTTGCACTGGATATATTTTTAATGGGAATTTGTAAACGAAAATAAAATTCAGTAGATGATATAGGGACACCTGATACTCTTGTAAATGAAAATAAAATTTGAACAATTCTTGTACATATTCAACAAAGGGAGTACGGAAACTCCACTTCTCAAACACCTTGGAAAAATCTAATTGTTGACTTGCATGCTCACCAACCAAACAAATCTAAACAACTTTCATTGATATATGCACTTCTAGAGGATTTGTTCAAATATGGAATCGATTCTGTCTATTAGACCAATGTGCAATGGTTGGTTGGTAGGTTATGATTTTAATTTGCATGGTGCTCATGACAAACCATGTGTTGCTTTGGGTTGTGCAAATTATGAAATTCAAACAAAACTTTGTTAAATCTTAGGTTTGCCAACTTTGTTTCTTTACAGGAACGTAATGATTATGATAATCTTAGGTTTGCCATCAAATATCATTCATTTGTTAGGTTTTACATTATTCTAAATGTTTGTTAGAATAATGTAAAACCTAACAAATGAATTATAGGTTACTCTTTTTTTCTTTTGCAGATTTCATAATTATAGGTTTTACATTATTCTAAATCTTTTATTGCAAGAGTGAAATACAATAAACTTCTATTGCAGATTTTTTATTTTTTATTGCAGAAAGCCATAGACTCACGTACATTTACACTTTTATTGCAGATTTTTTGCTCATCAATGAAGCATAATATAACACTTCCAATTTCTGTAGTGAAACTTCGCAGTAGATTCTTATACACTGCTGGTGAGTCAAGTACTTTTGATGCCAAACTCCAATCCTAAGCCTTTTTACAAAAGAAATATTGCAAGATTGAAATTTTATAAAAAAACAAATGAATTATATTCTTAATATGTCCTATGTTTTACTGAATGCAGCTTTGGTCTCTTTGCAATTAACTCAGGTAATAGATTTAGATTTGCTCGTGCGTATTGTAAGGCAGGTGAGTTTTTTTTTTTTTTAATTCATAGAAAGTTTTCAATTTTGATATCATTATTGAATGTGCCAGAATTATGTTTAGAATTACTTTGTAACTTGTTTTGTTTGTGTTAGTCTCTGCCATAAGTCTTTGGCTATGGTGCTTTCGAATGGATAAAAGTCATTTGTATGTATGATTAGGTAAGAAAATTTCTTTGGTGTAGAGGAGGTTCTGTTAATTGGGCTGCGCACGATGGATAAAGAATGGGTGCATCTTTCAAGGTTTTTTTTTTTTTTTTTGAACCTTAAGCACTATATTGCGTAACTAAATAGTTGCACCAACGTGATTAGATTAATTAAATTAGGACTTTTGATTTGTAGAGTTACAGAGGAGTATAGAGTTGGAGCACGTAACAGGGCAGTGGTGCTATATTTAGTGATCCTAACCTCAAAAATGCACAATGTGAACTCTTGAATTGGTACTTATTTGAGAAGGAAGAAGTAGTTGCGAAAGGAAAAATTGCAACAACAAATCCTTATTCAAAAGTGCATCATGTGCCTCTTGGAATTGATTGTTGGAAAGTCTGAGTAGATGAAGTGAAAGATTTAAATGTACCATTGTACGGGTCTACAAGTGAATTCTCATTGCTCAATGAAGCAGTAGGAAGTACAGTTGCTTGGCCAAAAAAATTCATTAAGTTGCTGTAATGGAGGTATAGTTTAAGCTCTCTTCTTAGATATTTGTGATTTTAAGTTAAAGTTATTGTTTGTATCCTACTGTCATTAAATTTATGGATTTATGCTTCATTTTGCAGGTGCTAGTCAGTATGAAAGGAATTAAGAAAGAGGATTTCATGGAGACATGTCGCTCGCGTAGGAGTTTGGAGCCCTTTACTTTTTGAATTGAAAATAGTTTAAACATTGATTGATTGAAGTTAAAGATCATCTAGACAGTTTGATTTATTTGTTGAATATTATGTCTTTTTTTCTTTTGAAGCGAAACTAGCTCGCAGCGTACTATATGAATTGAAACTAGTTTACCATTCTAATTGAAATTAGACTTTGAAGTTTAATTATATAAAGTGTATGTGTGTTGGTAATCTTGTGTTGCTTTCTGTGTTGATACAATGTTTGGATTATGATTTATATAGGCATGGAAACAGGTCTTCTTCTTCCCAAAAAAAAAAAAAGGTCTGTAGGTAGCCATTAAAAGAATATAATTAAGAAAAAAAAAGTACATAACACAACGTTCTATGAATGTTGTCAAAACATATTCAAAGCACTCTTCTACAACGTTTAGAAAATGTTGTTAAATGAATAAACAGACAACATTATTTAATGTTGTACTAACATGTATAGACAATATATAATAAATGTTGTCTAACATATAAAGACCACATTCAGTAAATATTGTAAAAAGACTTTTAACAACATTTTTTAAGTATGGTCTTTACATATTACAAGAACATTTTTTGAACGTTGTTAATTAGATATTTAACAACATACTAGACAACATTAATTGAAAGTTGTTGAAAGTCTGACACTTTCCACAACACCTCATCCTACAACATGCGCTGAAATGTTGTAGAATCGTTTTAACAACATTTTTTACATGTTGTAAAAGGGTTTTTTTGTTGTAGTGAATGTACTACAGCTTCATGAAAATCCCTCATTTGCCACTCTGGACGTAACCCACGCCCCCTTCTTTCACTATTGTTAAATACTTCGTTAAAATCTCCCATGCAAACCCATGAAGAAGAACTTAAAGAGCTTAAATGCTTAAGCAAAGCCCAAGACTCTTTACATTTATGAGTTTTTGCATTCCCATAGAACCCCGTTACTCGAAAGCTTTTCCAATTCGTCTTATCACGCACCTCAGAATCAACATGATTTCGAGAAAATGTAGAGAGCTTTAAGTCCACCTTATCATTCCATAACATCGCCAATCCACCTCCTGTGAGCAAAAGAGGCACACAAAAAGCACCTGAAAATTTTGTCTTCACTCTAATACATTCAACACCAATACTATCCAATCTTGTTTCAGAAAGAAACAAAATTGCAGGATCTTTTTCCTTGATAAGGAGTAGTTCCTGAACTGTACAAGAGTTCCCAAGCCCGCTACAGTTCCAACTTAACAACCTCATTGGTGACGGCGGGGCTGGGTAGTAGCCTCCACCAATAAAGAAAACTCTGAAGCACAGATACCATCAGAAACCTTAACCCGTTTGTTACCTGAAAAATCCTGTGCCAAAACACCAATCTCTACCTCTCGTTTAGGATCTGTCACCCTAATACTAGTGCCCCTGCCCTTCTCATGTGCCAACCTCTTCCATGATTTCTTTCCCAGCTTTTGATTATTATTTTCTTTTTTTCCTCCATTTTTGCCCTCCAAAATTACATCCGTACCCCCCAATCCCGGACCACTACCAGATGGATGAACCTTATTTGTAGAACCAACAACTGGACCCACATGAGTGTCACCCTCTAACGTGGTCTTTACAGAATCACCCCTCGGACTGTTGTTATGCTGAGTTGGCAAGTGAGGAATAATAGGCACAACAGGTACCTTATTAGAATGCAAGGCACTTGCACCCACCATATCAAGCTTATCCGTAGCAATAATATCATGCATATCCACAATATTCTGCACGTTGGAAACTAAATCAATATGAGATTGTGGCACTTGCATCTTCGGAGATAACACCTTCTCTGAACCACCAATCTTATCCTCACACATTTGAGAGATTTCTGGATTAATTTCCAATGTATCCGCCTCATTGTTTTGAACTTCCCGCCGTACATTAGTGGATTCACCTTCCTGAAAATCAGTTTGGCGGTTGAGTTCAAAATTGAATTTTCCCCCGCTTTGCGCACCACGGTTCAGCCCCACTCCCGATCGCACCTGCTCCGATCTACACACTTCTAGACCTCTCCGGTGTGATGGTAGTTCAGATGCTTGTAAACATGGCCCATATTGTTGAACTCCACCTAAACTGCTGCTAGCATTCTTCAATCTAGATACACAGTCACGCTCTAGATGACCAATGAGGCCACAATGGAAACACAACCATGGCAGACGCTCATATTTGAATGACACCCACATTTGGCCTAAAGAGTTGAAAGTGACCACTCGACCTCTTGGAATAGGTTTGGTAATATCTAGACAGATACGAACCCGAAGATATGTAGCCCAACCCACACCATTTTCAAAAACATCCACCTCTTCAACCTTACCAAAAATACTACCCACATGCTCACCTGTTTGCTTCGTCATGTAGAATAATGGAACCCCATAAAACTGCACCCAGAAGCAACACCATGAAAACTGTACCTGGCTAGCTGGACATGAACCATCAAACTCTTTGAGTAGTAAAAGGCTATTATCAAAAAGCCATGGAGCACCAGTCATGACTTTACGCCGTTCAAAATCATCCCTGAACTGAAAAACAAATAAATTCTCCCCAATGTTACGAGCCGTAATACCTCTAGCAACACCTCTCCACAATCGTAACAGTGGCTTTCAATGCCTCGCGGTTGAAGTATTTCTAAGTCCACAACTTCCCCAGCAAACAATGAGAGCCCACCATTCTTGAATCTTCCATAGCATCAGTTGCAATTGTATCTCCTGGCCCTTCAGCCTCCGTAAGGGAGAACTTACGCCATTCCTCAACCAACTC
Source organism: Fagus crenata (assembly GCA_014362285.1). Taxonomy (NCBI): domain Eukaryota; kingdom Viridiplantae; phylum Streptophyta; class Magnoliopsida; order Fagales; family Fagaceae; genus Fagus; species Fagus crenata. Next base: position 9,350 of record BKZX01026216.1, on the reverse strand, counting down.
ATCCGCCATAACCATAAGTCACCACCCCTCCTTCGTACAAGACAAAAGAGAGGGATCACTCCTACCTTAAAGATAGACTACTAACTTCACCTATAGAGTTCCAGAGAGAAAACTATAGAGAAGACTTTTCTTTTTTATCATCTCATTAATTGTCAAAAAACCCATATTTCCAATTGATAAAGGGTTACTTAGTTTTATACATAAAGGGAGGAATTGAAACAAACTCAATAGATAAAAGGGTAAAACTTAGGTACCGTTCTTTAGGTCAAGTACATTAGATTCCTAGTTAAATTCAAATACATTAAATTTAAATATTCTTGGAAAAGATAATATTGTTTGTGTTTCATTGGTTAATGAAACCATGTGTTTAACTTCAATTGGAGAACCTAATGTACTTGACTTAAGGAATTGTACCTAAATTTTACCTTTAACTTAATATATATCATATATAAATTAGCTAGGGATTGATTAGCATATACATATCGACACATACATACATCCATATATACACTATAATAGGGTGCCACCAATCACGATCTTATTTGCTACACGGCACCAATCAAGATTGATAGGGCATCATCTATTTTCTTATGTAATAATCAATTTTATAATAATTTAACTTATTCAATAAATGCAACGGGTCCGGTATGTCAGATAACAATGACAAAAATATGAAATTTAATACTACTTTTCATAAACTAAAATGTATACTTGGAAATTGGAATTATACACGATATATCATTTAATATTCATCAATAAAGTGAATAAACTGAGATTATAACCCATTTGGCTCTTCCCATTCAAACGAAATGTAAAAGATTCTTGCCTTCATGGTTTGTAGATATATTCGACTGGATTTGAAATTAAGTAATCATATCAAAATATATAAAAACGGGTGATATCTGAATGAATCTATCATAGCTTGTCTAATCTTTGAAAATGATCCGATAAGTACGTATGAAAAAATTTGAAAAACAAAGAGTCACTACAAGAAATTTGGTCTTTAGCGACGACACAAAGTCGTCGCTGATACTCTAAAAGTTGTCGCTAATTATCATTAGCGATGACAAAGTCGTTGCTAATCGTCATTGCTATTGCTCCGTCACTAGTAGAAATTCAGCAACGACATTTTCGTCGCTAATAGTAACTATCGTCGTTGCAAATAACTTAAGACCATTAATAAATAAATCATCGCTAATACGTCACTATTTACGACGACAAATATGTCATCACTGATTGTAGTATAACAGCAACGACACATTGTCGTTGCTATATGTAAATATCAGCGATGACACAATATCGTCGCTATTTACTTTTTTCATTTTTTTAGATTTTTTATAGTTTTTATTCTGCTTTTACATGAATATTGAAAACACATTCATACATCATCATATAATAATTCAATAAACAAATAGTCATAAATTCATTACATCTATTAAATCGACACATAGAATAAAAGAAAAACAATACTCAAGTCCAATCTATTGTATACAAAGTTTAAATTCCACACGATTCTCAATCACATTAAAACATAGTCTTATCAACTAACTAATTAAATTTCTTCATGAGAAATATATAGACTTGAAACTTGTTGCATTGGGGTGGATCTCCCCTCGATATGTGGGTCATGACATGAAACCTTTCTTCCTCCTGAAGTAAAAAACAAAACCCAATATAAAGGTTACCAAAATAGATGACAATAATTACTAAATAACTTCTAAAAAGCAAACACAAATACAAAGATCATAAAAAGATAGACAAACAAACCAAAAAACATTAACATGACATAGACCTCTCTAATATCCTAACCTAATCACAACACGTCATTTTATAAGAGCTGATAATTAAATGTCTTCATGAGAAATATATAGACTTGAAACTTGTTGCATTGGGATGGATCTCCCCTCGATATGTGGGTCATGACATGAAACCTTTCTTCCTCCTGAAGTAAAAAACAAAACCCAATATAAAGGTTACCAAAATAGATGACAATACTTACTAAATAACTTCTAAAAAGCAAACACAAATACAAAGATCATAAAAAGATAGACAAACAAACCGAAAAACATTAACATGACATAGACCTCTCTAATATTCTAACCTAATCACAACACGTCATTTTATAAGAGTTAAACATTAGGTAGCAATAATGTCACACCCCAAACATGACAAGGTCTGGTGCATGAGAAAACTATAACCCAAACACCTGTAAATTTTTCTCCAACCATTACATAAATATACGTCAACCTAGAATATCAGAAAGTCCATTTTAAAAATTCCAATACACTAATCCATAAGGTTCATACATTAAACCATTTACATATATGTGTATGTTCCCAAAATAAGTTAGAGCTCTATAACTATCACTTTGACTACTAACCACAAAAGAATGGAGGTTTGTGCATAATTACATATAATTACATATCAATATTTCTATACAAAAATATCTCTTAGGATGTGCAACCCCAGCAACAACTCTGGGTCTAACACATCTAAGGTTCACCACTGATATCACTGTTATACATTAAGCCATTTACACATATGTGTATGTTCCCAAAATAAGTTAAAGCTCTATAACTATCACTTTGACCACTGACTATAAAAGAATGGAGGTCTGTGCATAATTACATATAATTACATATCAATATTTCTATACAAAAATATCTCTTAGGATGTGCAACCCCAGCAACAACTCTAGGTCAAACACATCTAAGGTTCACCACTGATATCACTATTAGCCCATTAAATAGGAATGAGCTAAAGCCCAGTAAGTAGCATAAATAATAGGGGTAAGGGAAATGCAAGTGTCATGATACCCAACATTGTACAAAACATGCTATAATTTGAGATATACCCATTGAATTATTCATAAGCAATTTCAATCTTTAAAACAAATGATAGGAAAGATTAAAATAATGTTGCACAAAGCTTTTCACAATAACTCAACATTAAACTACATAATATATATTAATTAAATCATTTCCCCAAGTATAGATATAATGTAAATTTTCAAAACTGTATTTCATAACCAAAAAAATTAAATGAATTACCTGAAAAATCACAAACGATCAACCATTAGACACACTATCAAACGTTGTGTCTCCGCTAATTGACGTTGTGTTTCTCTTTGATTTGCCTCTAATTGGATCCAATGTTCATTTGTTATTTCCATTTGTTCCTTTGCTTGTGTCATTTCTTCTTTTGCTTCAACTAATTCCTGCTTTGTTATCCCTGAACTAGCTAATATTAGTGGACTTGGTAATGAACTAGCTAAAGTAGCATACGTATGTTTCATGTGTACTTCAGAAGCTTACCAACTGATATATGAATTCCAATTGTATTGTGGGTTTCACCAGCCTTCCTTAGATAGTTAATTGCTGCAGTCATGAAAACATCTCAAGTTACTCAAGAGATTGTAGGTACAAGAAGAGATTTGGAAAACAAAAGTGACATGCTTAAAAACTAAGTGCATGTTATATGTAAAATGAATATCAACGGCCTTATCCAGAAAGTGTTGGCTGCAGCTTAAACAAATATAGAAGATGTCCTAAAATTCGTAGAGCCATATATATTTACATTGACATCTATTCTTTCTATTGCTTGGCAACTCTATATTGTAAGTCTCAAGGAGTCAAGGTACCTTAGAAGCCATTGCCCCTATAGGTATATAGATGATAGCTGGTCAACATCTAACCAATAGACGAAAACATTGGGCCAGAGTCCAATCATTATTAGACTTTCAGATTCATGAATAGGTCCTTGAAAATTACATTTAAAGTTTCAAATGAAACTATCTTGAAGATCATAGATATGTTTGAAAGGATTTAAATTAACATCAACTTAGGAACTAAATCATGTCTATAGAATAATTTTAACTCAATATAATCAGAGTAAAAAAATTAAACCAGAAAACATTAGAACAAACAAAGGTTACATAATTCATACTTTTCATTTGGGTTTCAAATAACAAAACCAAGGCATGATAAAATTCACTCAAGTAGTATACATGCCAAACAATACTCACACCAAATTACAACTCAAATCAATGAATCAAATTCAATAATTAATTCCCCAAAATTCCAGTATTTTCAGCTTAACATAAAGCAGATTTCTACAGATCAGTCATTTTATAAATTTTATTTGGAACACTTAAAGTTATCAAAGTAACTTGAAATTTAACAGGGATGACCTCATATATATGTAAAAGCTACCACAGAAACTTCAGATCAAGATAACATCTCTAGAATTTATTAAAATTCTCGTCATATGGTAAACACAAATCTGTCCTGACAGATTTAGTGTCTCATAAGAAAATTAATAACTCTTTCAATATCAATCCAAATACTATAATTCTTGATTCTAAACTCAAGCCCTGTGTGTTAACTTTCATTATATTCATCTTTTGTATCCAGATTCCACATATATAAATTACTATGAATATTTAATCACTATGAACACAGACACTGTCTATTTGACAGATTTGTAGGATTTTCTTATAAATTCTCAAAAGGTATTCAAATAACCATATTTTCAAGTGAGATTTTAAACACTTATACTAGACATATAATAAATCAATATTCAACAAACCGTTTCCCAAATTACATTTTACAAAAATCCCAGAATTTTATGCAACTTTCTGCTCACTGCAGAAAACAGAAACAGAACCAAGAAGAATATCAAACCCATAAGCAAACTCACATATAAACATAAAAACCCAGCAACTTCCATTAACAAAACTCAAAGATTAAACCCCCAATATCAAAACCCTAACTAAATTTCATCAATCAAACAATCTCAATCATATCCACTTTTAAACCTTGATTAAAATCATAAGCTCTTACCTTAATTGATTATTAATCTTGTTCTTGCTGTGAGAATGGTGATTTTCATGAAGGAACTAAGATATTTTGGAGAGCAATTTGAGCTAGAGAGAGCTAGAGAGAACCGAGTGAGAGATTGAGATTGGGGTTTTAGTTTAGGGATTTTGAAATGGTGAATTTTTGTTTACAGAATTTTTGTTTGATACAGAAATAGTGAACTATTTGGTAAATTACAATTTTGCCCCCATTATTTGGTAAAAAATTTTTTTTTTTTTTTAACTGACCCTCTTTATAATGCTTTAAACTATGATCAAAATATATACTAAAATTTAAGATTTTAAAAATGGTTACATATTAGCGACGACACACAATATCGTCGCTATAAAGTACTTATAGCAACAATCCACAATGTCGTCACTAAACAGTTAATAACTTAATATAAAATCCTATATGCTATTATTATTTTAGTCACATATTAGCGACGACATACAATATCGTCGCTATAAAGTACTTATAGCGACGATTCAAAATGTCTTCGCTAAATGGTTAATAACTTAATATAAAATCTTATATGTTATTATTATGTTGGTCATGTATCAGCAATGACACACAATATCGTCACTATAAAGTACTTATAGCGATGATCCAAAATGTCGTCACTAAACGGTTAATAACTTAATATAAAATCCTATATGCTATTGTTATTTTGGCCAAATATCAACGATGACACACAAATCGTCGCTAAATAAAGTATATTAGCGACGAAAATAATCGTCGCTAATATAAAATCATATTTGTTATTATTATTTTTTCCACATTTTTGCGACAACACATAATGTCATCACAAATAATTAACAATTAACGCGACTATTGTCGTCGCTGATATAAAAATTAATTTGCAACGCCAATCTTGTCGCTAAAAAGTAATTAGTCGTTACAAATAGATCTTCCATTTTAACATCTATCGTATTAACAACGACCTATAGCGACGACTTAAAAAGTCGTCGCTATTGTTAATTTGTTTTGAAAATTAGCAATGACAATATTTTGTCGTCGCTAATGCTTACTTATTAGCAACGATTTTTAAGTCGTCGCTGAAATTTTGGTCGCTAAAGGCTAAATTTCTTGTAGTGAGTTAAAAATTGGATTAGAGGCTTAGAGTGTTGATTGGCCCTCACTAAGTGCCAATTGGTACTTTTTTTTTTTTTTTGACAAAGTTTGGCTACAAACCAGTTTGTAACCCGTTTGTTATAGCCCACTATGTGGCAACTTATAAGACCACCACATGTATTATTTAAAGAAGTGGGTTCCAGTTAACTCAACTGGTAAAGTCTCTTGTTGTCGAGCAAGGGACTTAGGTTCAAATTCCGCCTACACCAAAAACCAATTGATGTCTTGGCCTGAGGGTAAGAGCAACCATCATGAGCGGATGCCATAGGTTTAAATTCTATCATAACTAAAAAAAAAAAAAAAAAAAAAAAAAAAAAAAAAATTTTAAGAAGTCACATGACTCATTAAATAGGTCATGTGACTAAAGTACAAGTGAATGATCTTATTAGTTGATACGTAATGGGTTGTAGTGAGTTGGCTACAAACTAGTTTGTAGCCAAACTCTGTCCTTTATATATATATATATATATATATGATAGAAATCCTAATCTAAATTCACACATACGTATATTTTGGGGATCCTGAGGATCGAATCCATGCCCTCATAGAGGGATTAGACTTTTTGGAGAGGAGAATTACCACTAGATCGAATGCCCAAGTGGCGTACCAATTTGTACTCTAAACTTAGGTCAAAGTGCCAATTGACACCTTAACGAAGTTGACTAATCTTTATCTATTTTGAGTTCTACTCGGTTGTTTGATCAATTCTTGAGATAACTCCGACTTGCGACCTCATTTTTATCCTTTTAGGGTAAGATAATGATAGTAGATATTTAGGACATTTTATATTTTAATTAAAAATATCTTTTCTAAGATAATCAATTTTAAAAAAACTAATTATTTACTTAGAATTATTCTATGCATGCATGTGTACACTTGTCATAAACCAATGTGATTTGGAATTACCATAATCAATTATAATTAATTCTTTGGAAAACCAATCATAATTACTCAGGAGTGATTATCCAGTAGTTTAAGACTACAAATAAATACGTAATCCCCCCCTCACATGAATGGTGGGTTCCACGACATGAATAGGGTACCGCCAATTAAATTCATGGTAGGACCCATTACTTTGTGAGAGGAGGGACTACGCATTTATTTGTAGCCCGGGATTACTGAATAATTTTTCAAAGAGTGATTATTCAGTAGTCCAGGATTATAAATAAATGCGTAGTCCTCCCCTCACATGAATGGTGGGTCCCATTAATTAAATTCATGGTAGGACCCACCATTCATGTGAGAGGGGGACTATGTATTTATTTGTAGTCATGGATTACTGAATAATTTTCCTCATTTGAGATGAGAGAGTACACATTTATTGTACTCCGGGAGTACTGAAGAATTACTCTCACAAGAATAGGTATTAAGCGTTAAAACATTTTTTTTTATATATATAATTAGGTGTTAAAACATTGATTTGGCTATATCTTGTAATCTAACAACATGATATATATATATATATATATTTATATATATTTTATATATGATAGAAATTCTAATATAAACTTACACACACCTATATTTTGAAGATCCTGGGGATTGAACCCACACCCTTATAGAGGGATGGGGCTTTTTGGGGAGGGGGATTACCACTGGGCCAAATATCTAAGTGACATCTAACATGATATAAGCACATGATATGTTGTTTTGATAGTTGAAACTTTTAGATTTGTTTCAAATTAAGTACTTGGAGATCCAACAGTCAAAATGATAATTTTATCCTTACATAATGAAATGATAGTTTTGCCCTTAGTGATGATGTTAAACAGAGATTGCAAAACATGGTGTCTACAAGTACTAAAAAGAAAGTGTGTACAATAATAGAATAACCCATATATCATATATAACTTATTGAACTTTCTCATTCATTGTATTGATTACTAACTAGTATGATTTTTTTTTTTGTGGATTTCTTCTTATGTTGTCATCTAAGCTTTTGGAAACCTCAAATTTTTTTTTTTTTTTTTTCACTGTCATTATTTTAATATATAATTTTGGATAAATTACACTGACACCACATTATTTTGGGAAAACTAGACTCGTTAGTCGCTACACCCTATTTTGGGGAAATGACACTCCACTCCCAAATTTGTAAAATAATTAACACTTAGTCCTCTTTTTTTTGTTTTGTTTATTTATTATTTATTTTTTTAACCAATGCCTAACTAATTAAAGTTAAAAAGAAAAATTATATTCCAATTATTTTAAGGTTAAGTGGGGAATATTCCTTTTAAAAATGGGGAAAAGGGGGCAGAATGTTAATTATTTTGCAAATTTGGGGCAAAGTGTCATTTTCCCAAAATAGGATGTAGCGAGTCTAGTTGTCCCAAAAGAAGAGGGTGTTAATGTAATTTACCCTATAATTGTTAACATTTTATAAGGATTTACAATCAAATCCCTTATATTGACTCTCTTAATTAGAATCTTATCACATTATATTTTCTTTAAATGTTAAAGTAGATAATTCCATATACAAACACAATCATAATAAATAAATTTATATTAATAATTGTAGCATTATACGGGTTATTCACTAGTTAATAATATAAAATGAAAGTCTATATTTTTCTTGTGTTATTGACTAGTTAATAATATAAAATGAAAGTCATTTACTTTTTGTTGACTTATTCTAATGTTGTCGCAAACTTCTAAACCGCACTTATTTTCAGGTTGTTGTTATTATTATTTATATATATACACACATATGTGCAATGCAAGGATTAGTGAAATTATATATAATTGAATAAAAATATTTTACTAATATAATCGAAACTAATTTAATAACTGGTGAGTAACTTGAAATTTTATTAAAGTTTTACCAAAAATAAATTAACTGTCTTTATAAGTGAAGAGCCAAATGACAAAGCCACATTAATTATATGTGTGATGAATCTATATATAATTAACTATTTATATAAGTGATGAGCTAAATGTTTCATAAATTTGACCATGTAATTAAGTACGAAAGTAGACCTTTTGAATGGTAAGTCAATTGCATTTTTCAATAATTTATCGAAATTTGATATTGGGGAAGAGTTCATTGATTTATTTATTTTTAATTCAATATAGTTGGGGATAATTCAACAAAGGGATAACTCCACTAGATACGTGTGATAATTAAGTTCAAGGCTCTTGGCCATTGATAGACTAAAATCATATATTACAAATGCATACAGTGATGCACGCCTCATTTCCCATTCAGTTGGAGGTGGATTCGATCCTCCTCACCCTTAATCCCTCATATATATATAGAGAGAGAGAATGATTTCTCCCTAAAATAAAAAAAAAATAAAAATAAAAATAAAAACATTAAAACAAAAAAAGCAAAAACAAAACAAATGCATACAATGCTTTTTT
>BKZX01026214.1:0-13391 GCA_014362285.1 Fagus crenata | reverse complement strand
TCATCATTGATTTGATGAATGTTGTCCTCTAATGAGAGACCTTCACCATAAATGTCGTTGCTTCCATCTAAATCATCCATGGGAAGATCATCAAAATCTCTTACTTCATTTTTAAGTTCATAATCACTAAGATTATGAATTTTTTTATCTTTATCACATAGCAAAAAAGAACAAAAACAAATTGTATTCAAAATTTTATAAAGATCTAATAAGGAAGTCATAAGTCATAACTCACAAGATTTAAAACCCACTTACCATTTTCATCTTTCTCTTGAGCATTCCTATGAAAGACACTTGGCCATTCTTCATTTGGTTCATTTGGACTCTCTTCTGCAGCTATCCACTCATCATCTGAAGAGATATCCTCCAAAGAAACTTGAGTGGTTCCAGTTGCTTTTTTTGTGGGTTTATTTATCAAGTTCAAGTTGCACACGACAAACACCAAGTCATTCATTTTCTTTTGGAGCAAATGGTTTCTTCTTTTTGTGTGTACCTACAAACACCAAGTTATTAGAATTTATATATTATAGTTAACTTTTTATTATATATTACCATTAACTTATAGCTGGGCTACTAAGTACTAACATTAACATACTAAAATGGGCGAGCTTCTTTTATCAAAAAAAAAAAAAGGGCGGGCTATTAATATACTAAAAAGTAAAAATCAACCCAATACAAGCTAAATTTTTATTGGAGGCCAAAAAAAAAAAAAACCCAAAAAATTCGAATAAACCTTGTGCGGTAGAATCGTATAGAATCGGAAGCAAATCGAGATTCTAAAGATTCTAAGATTCAAATCGGGATTTTATTAAGATTCTATCACCTTTAAGATTCAGTTAAGATTTGCATCGTTTTCATAATGTTGAATCGTAAAATCGTAAGATTTTAAGATTCGAATCGAGATTTTAATAACCTTAGTGGAAATTGGGTAACTGGCCCTGTTATTATTTAATAAAACAACAGGAAAAAGTAAAAAAGTGAAAAAGTTGTTATTATTTAATAAAACAACAGGAAAAAGTAAAAAAATGAAAAAATTGTGATAGGGAAAAAAGAATTGCAACCATAGGAAAGAAATGAAAGACTAAGGCCAGACGTCTAGATTTTTTTATTGTTTACATTGTTTTATAAGGAAAGAGATCTTCTCCATTTCCAATATGAAGAGTGCCTATTTGATAACACATAGAATCTTGATTCAAATTATTTCCTACGTCTATTTTTATTTTATCAATTTTGTATCAAATGAGCAAGTGAAATCCAAGAGTCATAGGTTCTAATTCAGTACTTTGGGAACTGTATATTCCCTCTTCTCACAATAATGATAGATCCCACCATAAATTTATCAAGTGAAACCATAAATTGAAATGCCTAGAAAAGCATACAAGGAAATTAAGTATGATTAAACAAACCAAATTTCCATTACAAATAACTTGTCTTGCATCTATAAACTATAGTTTATTGACAACCATCATCTAATATACTTTTTCTTATAAACTATAGTTCGTTGACATTCATCATATGATATAGCAGAGTAGTTAATAGTTATCCAATGAAATAGAATGTTGTTTCTCTACTTCTCGTAAGTCGTGACCATGAAACTAAGAAGTTGTTATTAAAAAAAAAAAAAATGAAACTAAGAAGTTGATGACATATTATTGAAGCTTGTGGTTAATTATTCTAATGAAGTCAAAAAGATGCAACTTCCTCAAGCTCCTCCTTCTCATCACCTTCCTCCTCGTCCTCATCTCCTTCCTTCACCACATTCCAACCTTGTTATCACCAACTCCAACCCCTCTCTTTCCCACTCAAGCCTCCCCACCAAAACAGGCTACCTCTCTGTCAATCCATCCACCACTTCTTCCATTTTTTATGCCTTCTATGAAGCTCAGAACCCCATCTCACCACTCTCTAAAACCCCACTTATCATATGGCTCCAGGGTGGCCCTAGCTGCTCCTCCATGGTTGGCAACTTCTTCGAGCTTGGCCCTTGGCGTGTGACATCTCAAAAGACGTCCAGCTCTGAAACCTTTGCACTTGAACCAAACACATGTATAAATTACCGATTCTCCCAAAAGCTGATGGTATTAGGAAATCGTAAATTTAATTATTTAACCACTATTTTAACACTCCCTTTAACGTGTGAGTATATACCCTCTTATAATAAGTATGGTACATGATACATTAACGTTATAAGCTATTAGAAAATAAGAAATAGTGAATTTGATCATTTAACAATTATTTTAACAGGTTCTTGGAATCGAATATTTGGCCTTCTTTTCCTCGATAATCCAATTGGAAGTGGGTTTAGTATAGCTTCAACACCTAAAGAAATCCCAAGAGACCAACTTTCAGTAGCCAAGCATCTTTTTGCTGTGATCACTTCGTTTATTGAATTAGACCCCTTGTTGTTCAAGTCTTGTCCAGTTTACTTTGCAGGTGAGAGCTATGCAGGGAAGTATGTTGCAGCAATTGGGTACTATATATTGAAAGCAAATGCTAATCTGCCAGTGTCAAAAAGAGTGAACTTAGGTGGTGTTGCACTTAGGTGGTGTTGCTATAGGGAATGGGTTGATGGACCCGGTGATTCAGGTTCGTTCTCATGCTGCAAGTGCTTACTATTCTGGTTTGATCAATAAGAGGCAGAAAAGTGAGTTGGAGAAAGTGCAATGGGAGGCAATTGCTGACCAGAATGAGGAAGTGGAAAGAGGCAACAGATGCTAGAAGCAAAGTGTTGCAAATGCTGCAAGCAATGACAGGGTTGGCCACTTTGCATGATTATAGTAAGAAAGTACCTTATAAAACAGAAATGGTTTCTGCTTTTTTAAGTAAAAAAGAGGTGAAGAAGGCTTTGGGATTGAAGGATTGGATGATTTACGATGTATGTAGCAATGATGTGGTGGCTGCTTTGCATGATGATTTCATGAAGAGTGTGAAGTTTATGGTAGAATTTTTGGTAAAGAAGAGCAAGGTGTAATTGTATCAAGGGCATTTTGATTTGAGGGATAGTGTGGTTTCAACTAAGGCTTGGGTTAAGACAATCAAGTGGGAGGGGCTTAGCCAGTTTTTGATGGCAAAGAGGAAGGTTTGGAGAGTGAATGGAGAGCTTGCTGGGTATGTGCAGAAATGGGGGAATTTGAGTCATGTTTTGATTTTAGGAGCTGGGCATCTTGTGCCTACTGACCAGGCATTGAGTTCTCAGGTAATGATAGAAGATTGGGTTTTGGAGAGAGGGTTGTTTGGCTACGAGGAAAAGGAGGATGTGGCATTACATTTTTCTGCTTCTGTTAAGTAGGATTTGCAATCAGATTTCTGGTTTTGGCTATGGAAAGGGATTGGTCATTAGATTTATGCAGTCAAATGTAAAGTTTGTTGACCAATTTCTTTTTATTGTACTAGTTCTTCTAATGGTCAAGGTGGGATATGTTAAGCACGAATTTGTATCATTGAACAAATTCCACTACTTTGCATATGGTGAAATTTATTGGCAGAACTGCAGATTTTTCTCCCCTCATTCTTTCTTGTTAGTAAGAGTTCTATAGTCTCTCTCATCAAGAGAAGGTATCTTGCATTGGGTGTTTATTCAATATTCAATCCTAATTTATCTTTTCTTACATCTTTTGCATGGAAACATACCTATTGTCAATAAAATGTGGGGAAACATATTTTGCAGAGTTTAGATCAAACAACCACCAAAATTCCAATACATTGAACAAGCCTTGCATTATATTTTATGGGCCACATTTCATTGACTACTACCATATAATATATATGATAGCACGTGTATATTTCCACGTGTATTACTCTTGCTTGTTCTAGAATTCTCTACAGAGTGGAGGTCATTCTACAGTACCCACAGTTTTTTTGTGGGTATCTGTAATGAACTGGGATTTTTAATAAAACAAATAAAGATAAATTTGTCAATTCGAGATGACTAGTCTCCTGAATATTGAGAGAGAATAGATTTTTTGATTAATTTTGTTCCCCCTTTATTAATGACTCCACTGTTTAAATACAATGACGAAATAGAAGTATTTAATTGAAAATACAACTCCTAAAAGATAATTGAAATAACAACTAAAGATAATGCTCACCTAAAACTATTCCTAATAATTAGGAACCATTACTCAAACAACTAATAAACCAATCATACTCTACTACTAATAACTCATCTAGTCCTACATTCAAGGACCTCATCCCATGTATTACTCCTCCCATGTAAACGTTGAAGGATGCTTATCTGAGTCATAACAGTATCATACCCACTTAAAATATTAACCATTCATTTTAAGTGTTTTAATCTTGACCGTTTATTCCTATTAAAACTGAAACCTGTTACCGGCTAATCCTTATTTCTCTTTTAATTGAAAACGTATTTCTCTTTCTCCCTCAATCTCATTGTACAACAACATGAGTTTGCTCCATCTCATTGAGCTCTCCCCTAGCGTCTTGTGTTTCCGAGATGACAGAGCTTCTTCTTCTGTTTGAAGATTGAAATTTTAAATGGATTCGAGCAAGAAATATTACTGCCCATATCCAACTTTGATATCTAACCTCGACCACCTCCATCTGGGACGATCACCACGCTCTTGGACCACCTCAGTCGTCGCCGCTCCCTCCACGCCAATCTGCGTCGTCTTCAACACAACCTCGACCACCTCCATCTGGGACGATCGCCACGCTCTTGGACCACCTCAATCGTCGCCCCTCCCTCCACGCCAATCTGCTTCGTCTTCAACTTTCTCAGCCCTTTCTCTCTGTCCCCAGCACTGACAAGTAAGTCAATTCCTTTGCTTAATTTGTTTTCATCTTATATGTTGCTTCTGCTTTTGAGCAATGTAAAATCCCAATGGTATATTGTTTTGGATTTTTACTGTTGCCAACAACATGTTCGTTGAAATGCTTTCTTGGGTCTTCTCCCCCTTCTTCTTCTTCTTCTTTATCTCTTTATTTCTCTCTTTGTTTTGTGCATAAAATCTTAACTGGATCAAAATTAAGAGTAAAAATTACATTGCAAAAGGGAAACAAAACTATCCTGATAGCTGTTTATGTTCACTGATATCCTAGTTTAGTTAGATATGCAGTAATACAGTATCTTGACAATTACAAACAATCTAAAATGCTAGGCTAGCTGCTTTCTAAAATATTCACTAAAATTCTGTGTTTCTGGTCGACATGCACTATTGCCGTGGGGACCAACCTCAGCCAGTTCATTTGCATCAGCAGCCCTGCGCATTAGTACCGATGCTCTATTAATTTGGTGAATTTTTATTCAAGTAATGGAGAAATCAATCTTGCCCATCAGGAGATGCACATGCATCACCATTGACTATTTCAGCCACAGTCCTTCTATGCTCTTTGCCAATGAGAGATGTCACAAAGAAACAAATACAGCACTAAAGAAAAAGAAAAAAATCAGAGTTACCCATATTGTGGTAATCTCATGTAGGACAAAGAAGGGACCGAATAATGAACCAAGGGACTGAGAAAACAGAGCATTTCATGTGATAAAGAATGTGACCTGAAATGGATGTAGAGCGACAGTTTTGGTAAACCATGTGTTTCACCTTTTCTCTGTGCCCAAGAGTTTGTTCTGAACTGCCTGTTTGATGAAGCAAGCTCTTGGAACTTTTATCCTCTGCTACTTTATCTGAGAACCGATCTGTTGGTTCGTTGTCTATCATAGTGACTTTCCTCGTTGAAACTTCCATAGTGACCCTCTTGATGTACCACAAGGGTTGTGGAATTTAATAACCAAACATTTAAAATGATGACACTTTTTTTAAAACAAAATTAACTTTAAAAAAATATAAAAGTTCATGACCACCATTTCTCATGATTAACTTATGATCCCCAAAATCAATAAGAATACTGGTAGTGGAGGAAATAAGAAAGTGAAAAGTGAAGAAGGGAAACAAAAGAACGGACAAGAAGATTGAACCGTGATGTCTATTAAAATGAAGTTTTAAATATCACCTCACACATTTGTTCTTTGAAACTAGGACAACTATGCAAACCATCATTAGCCCTTCATTTTCTTATTTATTTATTTTTTCTTTCAATCAAACAACAAAAGAGCTCACAGAAATTGTTAATGGTATCAAGAAAATCATACCCATAAATTTCACTATCTACAGCACCTGTTTACATGTCAGGGAGGCATCAAATTTTGCAAACTCTTTAGCACTTAACAAAAAATCCAATGTACAGTTACTAGCTCAGAGAGATCCTTCCTTTTGCAGCCTTGAATTGTCATTTGTTACTTTCTTAACTTAACAGTGCAACTTATGCATATCGGTATTCTCTTCATATGATTTTCCTTTTCCAATGAAGACAATACTCACTTTCAATCCTAAAATCGTTATCTTGTTAGAAAAATTATTAGGTTACTAAGAAGAGAAAAATAGCAAGTTTCAACCTCAGAATAGAACGAGGATTTTAAGTTGCGGCAAGTTTCAACCTCAGAATGAAAACATTTATCATATCAACGGACTCTCATTATGAGATAGCGACACCACTTTCTATAAAGCATTCATATTTGGTGCTAAACAGCAGGTTTGAAGACAGTATGAAATTCAATAACATGAGGGAATGAAAACCATGTTCAGATCATGTTGCCAAGTATTAAGTATACTTGCATGCACAGAAGCTATGCATAATTTGGCCCAACCCTAGGTAGACAAGGTGGATAATTATAGCAATTTATCCAAATCATAGAACTATATTTCATACATTTCATCAGTTCTCGGTGCAATGTTTTCAGCTTGGTCTTCATATATCACAAGACACGAATACTCCTCCTTGTGTGCATGCTTCCCTTTGATGATGTTTCTGGCCACTTAAATTTCTATTAAGGTTCAAAGTAGTTAAAAAAGAATTTGCTTATTAACAAAGGACTAACAGTTTATTAATCTCCTAGTAGAAATTTTACAATTCCCTGACTTCCGTGTTTGATTTGAAATCTGCTCTTTGCCTAATACACTAATGCTTGGGTTGCAATTAGCTTTCTTACATTATATATTTTCCTAACTTCATGCTAATGGCAGAACTCGCAATCCCACCAAATTTAGTATTTTCACAGATAACATTTTGCTTCCTTTTTTCTTTTTCAATCTTGACTGCCATACTCTCCATTTTCCCCCTAATTTTTGTGTGTTAGGGAAGGGGGCAATGGTCTATTTTGTAAATATAATTCCCAAATTCTATTTCTAGATATTCTGTGCAATTACTTAGCCCAAAACTTATCGTAAATGCTTGCAACAAATGAAAGCTGAGAGAAGAATGTGAAATACTGAATATTTAATCCTAGTCTTAGGAAAATTGATGTGATGTGAAACCTCCACAAGAAAAAATTCCTTGGATCTCCTTTTCTACTTTTCATTTACCAGGAAATTTTCCATGTTCTATTCGTTCTTCTTATTTTTCATTTACTTCTTCAATATCTTGGTTCAAATAAAATGAATCCTGCTACTTAAAATTAGAGCCCTGATTTGATTTCAAATGATTATATTAAGGCCTTGTTGAGTTGATTTTTTGAATGATTATTTTTAAATTCCAATGATTCTACTTTAATCTCTAACGCTTGATTTCTTTTCCTTTTCTTTGGCTCTATTTCTAATTCTGTGTATACGTTTTAGTAAAGTCCTCATTGCAAATCAATATGATAGTTTGTTTAGTCTTGACCCCCAAACAAATATTCCTGGTTCCACCACTGTGCCTAAATATGTTTTCTAATATAATAGTTGGGTGGTATTGTGGATGGATAAAAAAATCATTTTGGGATGAGAAAAAATATATGTCAGATTTAGCTGTGTGTGACCAGGTAATCTCATTGTACTGCCGTTTACATCTTGGATATATATATATATATATATATTACACTTACAGATTTTAATATAATGTTTACTGTAACATGTAGATATACATCCCTATGAATGACAATAACAGTCACTGGTATCTATGTGTCGTCAACTTTCAAAAAAGCTGTATTCATATTTTTGACTCTTCTCCAAGCGCATCTAGTACAGATTCTCGAAAAAAGGCGGTTCAAACTGTGGTACATGTTAATTTCTATCTTTCTTTTATATGAATATGGTTATGTTATTTGCTTTGAATGTTATATAATTATACATTTTTATTTCTAATGTATAGTTTTGCTTTGAATGTCAATTGTGTGATAGATTGAATGCCTTGATAAGTTCCTGACATTTGTGAAGAATGATAAATATACCAATAAGATTGTCGACTTTCCCTTCATATCATCAAGCGCAAATCATACACAGAAAAATGGGTAAGTTTTAAATTTTAATATGCAATTATGAAAAAAGTTCAAATATCATTTTTTTAATAAGTAATTGTTACTTTCAGGTATGATTGCGGCCTATATGTGATTAAACGCATATATCTTAATCATATCAAGGACAACCTTTCTTTCGAGGTAATATTATTCTTATAAATAAAATACAGGTTTTGTTGGAATTTTGTATATATTTTTTATTTATGTATTGAATTATTTGTAGGAAGCAAGATCAAAGAATATGCGATACAAGCTAGCTGTAGAGCTTGTGATTGATAAAGCAAATAAAGAGAAATCAACAATTTTGAAGAAAGCACATGCATAACCAAAGTATAGAAAGCACATGACATTGATTTCCTTCCCCAGTGCAAATTAAAATAAAAAATAAATAAAGAATAGCAAGGAGTAGCAATGTCCGAAATAAAAATGAATTTACATACATAACCAAAGTATATTTTCTCGTTGCCATATTTGAAACTAAAATAAATTGACAAGTAGTTTAAATAAAATAAGTAAGAATAATAAGTCATTGCATTTACAGAAACTTCAATTACTACTCAATTCCTAGGTCCATTTCCTTATATAAACATCCATCATAGTTCTACAAGATAGACACGCTTTCTGAGATGAAAGCACAATGCAAGTTCAATCACTTGACTGGTGAAAGAATGGTGTAAACCAAAAGAAATGTGACTATCACAATAGCCCCTGCTAGAGTAAACCTTGGACTAGTCCATAACATAAGATTTGACCTCTCTGCTTTCTTGATGGGATCAACTTCCTCAGATAGCGGGTAGTTTGAACGCCTAGGATTCCAGCTGACGTACTTATCAGGAGAAAACTGTGAGAAGAAGGTCTTCTTCCCTTGCTTTCTAAATTTAGACCAGGCCTTGTCCCAGTCGGTAGAGAATTTATCACCTGAGATATGTGCACAAAAAACATTGGTAAGAGTTCTTATGTCTACAGCAGTGGTTGAAGAAAAACGTAATTCGTTAAAAAAAAAAACATACATGAAAATGGCCTATACATATACAAAGTAGCAAATGCACACACACACACACACACACGCACACACATTAATTAATGAAGTGAAAACCAAGATGGAGGGTAATTAACTAATTATTTACAGCATAATCACTCATTGAGAAAGCAAGTGGTTAGGCAGAGAGCCAGTTTCTCAAAAGTAGAAGATGGATATTTGGCTAGCATTATATAATCCCTTGCAAGTCTACAGGGCTCTATTGAAGAGCAAGCCTTCTATCTGGGCACTTTCCAATTAGAGTAAAGATGAATGGGCATTGGGCATTTTCCTATACTGATCCGAGTTCATATAGATAAAGAAACCACCTTGCAAATGTGTTTCCGATGTCAGCTATTCTCACTAACCTCAAAATCCACATTAGTAAAAATGGAATTGATTTGTGCACATCCTATGTACTTGTCCAGCTTCCTTTCCAAGCCCATATTATTACATTGCCACCTCAACATGCATCACAATATAGTTTTGTTAATGCATTCTATACACAGTAACAGTGCATTTCTTCGAATTTCATTAAATAGGCATTTTGAAGTTTGAACTAAATATGTAATAACTTCCCTATCTGGCTAATTGTTTGTGCGCTTTACATTACATAGCTCGTTTTAACTTTTAACGGTCTTTAAAGCACTACGCTTATTTTGCAATCAAATAATCAACCAAACATCTTCCATATCTGAATCAGTTTAGTCCACGAATCTACATATGAAATAGCATAAACCAAAATTTGAAAGAACAAAAAAAAAAAAAGATGGCCTACCTTTATTATTATTATCGTTGTTATTATCGTTTTCTTGAGGTTCTTGAAAATTCCTTTTGGAGCAGAACAATACGAGAGGCGAGGAGTAGGTATTAGAAGATGATGATGATGATGATGATTTTTGTTTTGTGTACAAGAAAGTGTGGGATGTTATGCTTATGCTTCCGATTCGAGCTTGAATATCCATTAGTATATTCCCACCAAGTTTCTGATACAAGAAAATATAATGGGGGCAAAGAGGAGACACATTCAAGCCTCTAGCAGCTAAAACCTCTTTAACCCAAACACTGTTATGAGAACATAGCCAAAGAAAAAACTCAATCCACTCACCTCTCATAACAGAGGGACTATCCTAACAATCATCTCGAGCCAACTTATAGGCTGACTTAAATCAGAAATCCCAAATGGGAGAGTTAAACTAGATTCTTTCATACACTGGGCATATTGCTGTATAGGAATAGCCCTAAGAGTCTGAAGAAGGTTCTATGGAGGAGAGAAAAATAAGCTGTTAAGATTTGGTTTTTAATTTTAGACTAAAAATTAAAAATTAAAAACCATGTAGATATCCCTTTGAGAATGCTCTAATAAGCATCCACAGCAGGACTTGTAGAATTGACATAAAGTCGTTAAACTACTCATATAAAGGTCTCCCAATCTTTTCACACACAACAAAGAGAGAGAGAGATCTCCCAATCTTCAATTTCGGATGAAATTTTTTCCTTTTTCTTTTCTCTCTGTACAAATATTTTCTCATCCAAAGACAGAAGGAAAAAAAAAAAAAAAAAATTAATGGAATAAAGGCAGCAGATAAACTTAAAAAGATAGTTGCCATGTTTCATTCATATTCCAAATAGGCACCATATAAGAGCTCTGTAAATCAAAACAATTTGACAGAATGTTGTTTGGTATACCTGAATACACACAATATGCGAGACTTCACTTTTAGTTTCAAATATTCAATGTATACTCAGCATGGAGAGCATAACCAAATATCAGTGTCATAGATGCGCAATGGAAGTATGGAACTAGAACTAGTACCAAATTTATGCCAGTGTATAAAAAAAGATCAAATCACATGCATAGAAAATGATTATGACTCAAGCTTCAAATTCAAAGGTCAAACAATAAAGAGAATTAACATTGCGGATAAAAATACATAATATGGATTAATTGAAACCTCAGAGCTCAAGTAAAGCAATTACAAAACCAGCAAATTGAGATGGCTCATACCTCAATTACAAAACCAGAAAAACAAAAACCAGCAAAATTTAACCCAAATCAAAACTGCCCCTAGAAACCAATACAAATTGAATCACTCATACCTCAGATTTTGTGCAGGTTCCTCTCCGATCCACTCGGGTTTCTCAGATCTTGGACATCGGTTCATTCTCCTTGGAGTTCCTCTCAGTTTCGTTCATGAAATGGCTCGTGATTCTCGGTCTCTCTCACTCGTCGATGGAGAGGCTCCTCGTGGTTCAGTGGTTCTCGATCTCTCTCACTCGGTCGACGGCTCGAGTTCAGGTCCCACTCGTGATGGCTATCTCACTCGGTGGCTCTCGGTTCTCTCTCACTCGGTCTGAGTCCAATGTCACCTCGAAGAGGTCGTGGGTGATGGTGGACGGTAAGGCTGAGGTGGAGAAAGGGTGATGAGGAGGAGGAGGAGGAGGAGGAGTAGATGGGGAAAGAGATGTAACAGCCAGGTGAGAGACGGAGGCTGAGTTGAAACGTTATACGAAGATTTTATGGTTCTTAGATTCTGGGTACCATTTGATTTGGTACTGTTTAATTTTTTTAATATTATTAATTAAATAAAATAAGTATTAACCAATAGGATGGTAGGTATGTATTTATGAAGTTGATATTATCTAATTTTTTAGTATGGTATATATTTTTTTTAAAAAAATTATGGTACCAATTAATATGATGATAAGGTACTATTATATGTGATATTGGTACAATTAAATGTAATGTTGGTACCATAAAATGTGATGTTGGTACCATAAAATATGATACAAAATTAAGGTACAAACTAATGTGATGTTAGGTACCATCATATGTGATGTAAGGTACCATTATATGTGAGGTTGGTACTAAGTACTATTATTGTGATGAAGGTACTATCATATGTGATATTTGGTACCATTACATGTGATATTGGTACTATAAAATGTAATCAATATGATGTTAGGTACCATTATATATGATGTAAGGTACCATCATATATGATATTAGTACTAGGTACAATAATTGTGATGAAGGTACTATTATATGTGAAGTGAATAAAGGTACTAAATAATGTGATGAAGGTACTATTATTATATGTGATATTGGTACTATCAAATGTGATGATGGTACTAGGTTACCAATTTGGAGGTACGGTACCCACGTGGGTACCGTAGAATGATCCTACAGAGTGGTAGTACAGATAGTACAAATGATAGTATAGATAGTACAATTAGAGTTAGTTACAGTTTGTAATTTCTGTTGTACATGATTAGTCTAATTATCTCAGTGTTAGATGCTGTACATATATATAGCTACGACTGTATACTGTAATTAGTGCGTAAGAGGTTTAACCAATATACTTACAGATTCTTCTTGCTTCTCTGTTCTTTCTCTCTATTCTATCCTCTTCTACATTCTCAAATCCTAGATCTGATTTCCCTTTCAATATACTACTCCATACTTTATTAAATTAAACCCAAGTAGGTATTAGATGTTCAAATAAGAACAGGACCAGTTGAACCCACACGCACGCGTGCCCCGCCTTGTTATAAGGAGGTATTTTCCTGGCACGTGGTGTGCCCAAATTTCACTATTTTCGTAAGTAATCAAAATAAGTGAAAGAAGTTTATAAGTTTTGATCTGAGTTTACTTTCTTTTTTTTTTTTTTTTGTATTTGTGGTGGTGAGGGCCCTGGTCTCAGCTTCCAATGATATAATGTTCTGTGTTCCCATAACAGGTGCTTGTTGGAAAGGACTATCATCACCTGTTAAAACAACTAAACACTAGTTGTGCCTTATTATGGATCTCAGTACCTGATGCCTTACCTATTTTCTTCACTATTGGTCATGAATTATGATAAAGTATGAGGCACTGTGTTCTTCCCCAAATTCAGGAAGAAGGGCATAGTGTGGCATGTCCACTTCCTATTCATGACATGATTTTTTATGCACCTAGCCTTTGTAAAGCATCCATGGGATTATGTGTAGTGGAAATTTATTTTATTGCTATTATTGTTGCAAAAAAAAAAAAAAGGTAATCCTAGTTTGTCCTGCAAATTCAACTTTTTGAACAAAAATCCT
>BKZX01026208.1:20036-40658 GCA_014362285.1 Fagus crenata | reverse complement strand
GAAAAAATGGGTCGCGATGGGGAGCTGTAAAAAATGGTTCTGAAAAAATGGATAACTATGGGGGGTCTGTAAATAAGAGAGTTTTGCTGAGAGTGTTGAAGTCAAGGCCCAAACCAATATTATAAGCCAATTTATTTAAAGGTCTTACTATTTTCCCTTTCTCTTCCTTGTCCCAAACACAAATCTGCCTCAGAGTGTTGAAGTCAAGATCTCCCATATCCGATGTCTCAGCCTAGGAAAAAACCAACGTGGTCGTCCAAGAATCTGGCAGACGACGTCGTTTTCGACATCCTGACTCGGTTTCCAGTCAAATCTCTAATCCGATTCAGGTGCGTTTCTAAATCTTATAACTCCACTATAACTAGCCCCATTTTCATTACCAAACACTTCAACTTCAACCTCAACCAAGCCAATTCATTATCCAATAACCACAATGGTTATCTGCTTTATGAGTCAGAATTAAGGAAACGTTGTTCGGTTGTTTGCATTAATAGCGACTACACATTGGCCCACGTTTCTAGTTTTGAAATCCCCTTTGATGGTGTCAGCAGAGCTGGCTTCTGCAATGGCATGTTCTTGTTCCATAAATGGAGATCCAATGTATTATATTTGAGGAACCCAAGCATTAGAAAGTTTAAGATGCTCGATACCACTAGCTTATGTGTCCCTGTTGCTAGAGAGAATGTCACTCTTGGACTTGCATACCATTCTCAAAACAATGACTTCAAGATTCCCAGAACTGAGAATTATAAGATCCAGCCGCTTGCGGCTGAGGTTTACACGTTGAGTACGGATTCGTGGGAAGAGGTTGACATTCTGTTTGATTCGTTATATGTGTATGGACCCGATAGATTATTTGGTTACATAGTTTCATCACCCTATTTGTTTCTTCATGGAGCTCTGCATTCTATTGCGAAAACTCCTCACCTCGATTTCATTTTGGACTTTGATGTTAATGACGAGATATTCCGAGAGATAATGCTGCCACAGAATTACTTTGATGGAGCTGAACCACGTTTTGAACGTCTTCTAGTGTTTAAGGGATCGTTGGCTTTGTTTGCCTACGGTGATGTTCTAGATGAAGGGGGTTACGATCACCAAGTATCATTCATATGGGTAATGAGGGAGTATGGTGTGGTTGAGTCTTGGACTAAAATAAGTGGACCAGAGAGTTATGTTGAGAGGTTCTGTGGCTGCACTAACAATGGTGGACTTTTAATTGAGACACTTGATGATTTCCTTGTTGCATTTGATCCTGAAACTCTAAACAAGAACGATTTTGGAATTCCAAATTCTGAATGGGAGCGTTCGATTTCAACTTCTAGATCGATGGATTACACGACTGATTTCATGGAGAGCTTAGTTTTACTCAATGGGGCAAGCGTGTGATTTGAATTGGAAGATTAGTCTATTGACAAGGTGGCCATCTTTGTGAAATTCATTTTGAAAAGTATGTTGTGGTATTGTATATGCATTTTGAGTATTAAATGAAACTCCTATTATGATGTCTTTGTTTTTAATTGTTCTCCACATGAGATTATTTCTTTAGTGTATTAATTTATTTAACATAGAAGAATCCTTGTGGAGATTGTGGTATTATATCTCATTTAAATTTTATATCAGGAACAATGTGCGGATCCTTAAACATGCAAATGTCTTGGTGCAATATACATGTTTAGCCAACATAATCTTGTCTCATTGGTTTGCCCTATTGACAACATGAACAATTAGAAGAACCTAATCTCTTAGCCTTCATTCTTTGAAAAAAAAAAAAAAAAGGGAATGAACTTCTGCAGAGAATTGATTTATTGGTCATGAGCAATAAATCAAATTCTATATTGCAATAGATCACTTAGCAGGCTTTTGATTGGTTGATAATATAGTTTTTTATTGTTTTAACTTTAATTAACTGCTTAAAAATGTTGGTGGTTAATCATGAAATTATTGAAATATACGATTTTGTCAGATATAACACGACTGGACTTAGTGAGATAGACAATTAGGTATGCATGAAACCACTTTAATTATGTATGCAATAGAAGTCCAAGTCAAATTTTGGGCTAAACACTTTGATTTCTCAGTTCAAATATAATTTTTCATCCTTTCTACAAGCGCTTGGTCTATTAAGCATATGTTATTATGGGCTTTGTTTAGTTTGCCTACTACCCAATGATTGTTGCTGGTCTGTGTAAAGCTACTATGTGACCTAGGATTTCAAATATCTATCTATAACTTACTAGTGATTTGGTAAGTAGTTCTGATTTGGGATAAATTCTTTTATGTCTTACATTATTTTTGTTAACTGATGTAGATGTGGCACACTTAAAAGCTTGCAACTGAGAAGCCTCCAATTTGATTAGAAATATGGAAATGTTACATTGATTTTCTTAAAAAGTAAAGTTACTTTTAAAAGTTTATATAATTTTGATGGATAGTTTGATGTTTTAATAGAACTGATATCTACACTATATATAAGAATGTAGGATTAGCATTTCTCATGTTGTGCCACATTGGATCCCCTCCTGCACTTTCTTTTTTCCCTTTTACTTTTTCAGATGCTTCATCATCCTCGTCGTTTTAGATGCTTAAACCATTTTCCATGTTTGAATCCTTTCTCAGTTGAATTGATGTAACAGTCCTTGCATCAAGATGCTCAATTTCCCTTACGTGCCCCCAACTCCCTCTCTCTCTCTCTCTCCCTCTTTTTGTGCTTTCTATCATCATTGAACTCATTTCTCTCTCCATTTCTCTTTCATTTAATGCACAACTCCTGTATATCTTTATAGAGAACCTGTTGTTGCAATCTTGCTTGGGGTTTTTTAGGAGCTGCTCGTTTTATTTATTTTGGACAAATGTGGAACAAACCGCCTGTATGTGTGGCCGTTCATCACTTTATTGTTGGAGTAATATGTCTTTCGCAGAAGATTTTGGTGTTTTGTTTTGAAGATCGAGTGAATGTTGGCTTTTGTAGATTTCGAATTCAGACAATTTGTAAGGTTTGTTTGCTGTTTTAGTACTCAAAAGTTTCAGTGTTACTGGTCTTTTTCATTGTAAAATGTGATGTGTTTGGTGAAATTCGTTTAAGAGATGTGATCTGTTATTCTCTGGTTCAATTCTCTTCTTCTTTTCCCTCCTACTCCACCTGTGCTAAGTCTCTCCCTGCATTGAATTGAGATTCTGTGGTATCAAAACCAAATGAAACAATGTTTTTGGCATTAACACAGCAGAAAATTTCAGAGAGTCAAATAACTCCCAAATTTTTCCAAATCGATTTCCTCATCTTTGCAAATTATGTTCAGTATTCAAGTTTCAATTTTTTCATTAATCTGATAAGAATGTTTGGTATTGCTGCCTATCTCATATGGCCTCCAAGCTTGAGATCTTTGAATTCTTAAACAGAAAATTAGATGTATTTCAGTATCATAGTTTGATACGACCCCATTCTGATCTGAGTCTTGACTTCTTTGTCTTAATTGAAAAATGACCACTAATTTTTTATATTAAACAATTTCCATATTAAAATTTGTTTTAGTTTGGATTATACCCATTCATGGCAAAAACTGCCCCATTTTAACGGCATTACTTAAATATTGTTTTGCCTTACAAAGCTCACCATATTTTAGATGTGTCATGAAGATATAAAGATCATCATAGTGAGTGCCAGCAGTGCTTTTACTCTCAAAATCTAACCTAGGGGCTAAATAAACTCTGTGATTTCCTATTACAAACTTTCATTTGGATTATTTTAACTATTAAGAAGCTTTTTATTTGGGGGCCATAAGAGAAGAAGCTGCAGAAAGTCAGACCCCCCATTATTACAAACTTAACCAGCAAAGCTCCTCTCAAGAGGCCTGTTTTATTTTCAATTCACCCTTTCATTAACCCATTTTTTAGTTTTATTTTTTTATGGTGGCAGAAAGAGCTCTGAAAGAATAAAGATTCAAGGGAAAAACACTAAGCAAGGAATGGAGATTTCTGTCACATTTTTAAACAAAATTATGAACCGGTTAAAATAGTTGCACATCCATATAACATTTTTGTTGTGAATCTTTTGAATGC
Source organism: Fagus crenata (assembly GCA_014362285.1). Classification (NCBI taxonomy): domain Eukaryota; kingdom Viridiplantae; phylum Streptophyta; class Magnoliopsida; order Fagales; family Fagaceae; genus Fagus; species Fagus crenata. Next base: position 36,599 of record BKZX01026208.1, on the reverse strand, counting down.
GAGTGTTTGCTATTTCATTCTTGGCAGCATCTATAATCTGATTTGTGGTAGCTGCTAATGCAAGCATGAATTTCCTTTCTCTGACTCCTGATATTCTGGTGACTCTTCATGTATCAAGTGAGGAAGCTATTGAAACTGCTAAGCTGCTTGCCTTGAAAGAAAGTTTGCTGGTACGGTATTTACTTAAGAAAAGCTGTAATAGTTCTCAAGGGACTTTTTACACTCCAATTTCTGTTAGAAATAATTGTAAGAGTTCTTTTGTTACAGGTCTTTATAATATTACGTTTCTATGCTGATTGTGGGAGCATGTTTTTTGCAGGGGGGGATTTCATCTGCTGGTACAGCAGCTGCTGCAATAAAGTTATCAAGGAGGCAAGAGAATGATGGAAAACTCATTGTTGTAGGTTAATTTCTATAGAACCTCTGCTACACTTTCTTATTTGGTCTGGACTTTGCATCAGATTCCTCTAAATATGTTTCTGCCAAATTCATGCTATGTATACTGCACATTTTTTCTTCATTGTCTCACCCTCAAGCCAAGTGCAGTCAGTTTGGCATACAGATTTTAAACCATAGATTTATTTAAGATGAATCATGGCCTTGAAATGGAGACTCTCCATTTCACGGATTCCCATGTACTACGTATTCATAAGGTTGTCACATACTCATATGTTTAATTAACTGATCGAAGTCAGGTATAAGGCATAAGAGTTTTTATATTATTGTGATTTAAAAATAAATAAATAAATAAAATGGACTTTTTTTTTTTTTTTTTTTTTTTTTGTGTTGGTTGTGTAATTAATTTTCTTTTTTGGAAGGAAAGAGGAAAGGGTTAAAGCACCTACTCCTGAGGTGCCAAGTTGTGAGCGTAATTTGGGCTAATGCAAAATGAAAGGTATATTATTGCAGATTTAATCACAGCCAACCCATATTGTTCAAGGATGATCATAAAGCCAGATTTGGTAAAGCTTAATTTTGACGTCATCCTTGAAGAATAGTTTAAGTAATAAGGTTATTGTCCAACACTTACCCTTTCATCGTACCATAACTTAGTACTTCTGCTATGGTTATGAGTTATGACTATTGACTAGTTAGAACTCTGACCATAAACACATATTATTTGGTTCTAAATTTATGTTGTCTTTTGATAAATGATTTGAACTCCATGTACTATAATATGACTTGTTTTCAAGCCAATATCTTCTTTCAAAACCTTTAAATAGATTCTTTGATCTAATATATTATTACTATTCGATCATGCATTCTCATATGTTTATTTGAAATTAATTGCACTCTTACGAGTATATTTGACTTTTGTAAAAAAAAAAAAAATCTTATGTTAATATAAAAGCCATTTTCAAACCTTATGAATTCAATGAAAAGACATTGCTTAAACTAGAAGCCACTTAGCTTATTTCAATAAAGTCACAATATTTCAAAAATGTTAAATACAAATTTCTCATACTTTCAAAAGTCACCATTCTTAAATAATACTTCTTTGAAAATATTTTAAGAATAAATTAAATTGTATGTAAGGATAATTACACTTTATCAATCTATGGTCTAGGATTCAGTTCATTTTGCCTACCTATGGTTTCAAATGTAACACTTTACACACATGTTGTTTCAAAATTGACACTTTACCCACCTATGATTTAGGAGCAGGTTCAATTTGTCTACCTATGATTTCAAAAATGACATTTTAGCAAAGTGAAAATCACCTATAGTTTGGGGTAGTTAAAATATTATTTTTGAAATCACAGATAGGCAAAGTGAACTTGTCCCCAAAACACATGTAGATAATAAAGTATCACTTGTGAAACCACAAGTAGGTAAAGTGAATCTGCCCCAAAACATAGGTAGGTAAAGAGTCACTTTTGAAACCACGGGTGGGCAAAGTGAAATGAACTCCAACCACAAGTGGTTAAAGTATAATTATCCCTTATATTTATTTCAAATGTGTTAATCCTTCAATTGTATACAAAGGATAAGAGTTTATGTAGTAATAATTGTTATGAATTTAACTTCAAGATAAGAAAAGTATGTATAGTAAGGGAAAGTCAATGGCTAGGAAATGTTTTAGACAACTTATGTTAGCAAAGATGGATTTGGTTATCCTTCTTCTAATTCAAGTGCAAGCTAATGGCCTTACTTCTACTTCTCTCCACCCATCTTCACTTCCAATCCCACTTCTTCATCCCTATGAACTTGATAATATGCCACTTTATGATTGCATTTCACTAAAACTTGAAACTTGTGAGGAATGGTATAAAAGAGTGCATATTGGGCTTCTTGTGGGTTGTGTTATTGAAAGTTATGACACCTGCTTTGGGGGGTGCAAGATACAAGCAGAAGACCCAGTTTGGAGGGCTGCACACAAAGGCGACCTAGTTTGGAAGATTGCAAGATCTGGCATTAATCACTGCTACAACAAACATCGTGATCACGGAATAAGATCCTCTCCATTTGAAATAAAATAAAGAGTCTCCATTTCATGGTTCAGATTAAAATATTACAGATCTAACAGTGTACAGACTACCACGTCATTTAAAATTTTAAATAACAAGACAGTTTGTATATTGTTATATTTGTGAAATAAAATCTGAACCATAAAATGGATAAATGGAATGATTTCCAAATGGAGAGGATCCTTATCCTGTGATTGTGTTAGTGTTACGGGTTGTTTATATGGATGGTACGAAAGGCATATAAAAATGCCTTGAGATTTCGTTTATTCAGAGAATCCAAGAGATAGCTCCAACTTCAGATTTGGTAAATGGTTTTTAACACCTCTCTCTCTCTCTCTCTCTATATATATATATATATATATATATCGGCTTATTTGGCTTGTAATAAGGTTACTGGAATGGAAAGGTGCAACTTGAAAATAGTGAAACATTATGAAATGCTTGGAGTCCCCAAAAAGGAAGGTGTTCATAAATCTTGTCAACTGATATAAAAACAGATGTACGAGACCTTAAAGATGGTGTACGCAACCTTTTGGCTAGCGTACAGATTTTCATGTATATGGTCTTACTCACGAGAAATTATTCAGCCCACCAGGTGAACCACGTCATCCGTCCACCATTCCAATAATTAAATGACACGTGTGATAATTAATACAGTCAGCTTGGGGTTATTTGGTCATTTTAAAAGTATGGGGTTAAAGGTTAAAAGTTGACTGTATTAATTATCAAGCTGACTGTATTAATTATCAGACGTGTCATTTAATTATTGGAATGGTGGACGGGTGAACCACGTCACCCGGTGGACTGAATAATTTCTCCTTACTCACAGACTACATTTTTGCAATGATTTTAAACAACTATATTTCACTTGTTTCAAATCTATAAAAAATTAAATTGGAACTCATTTCGAAGCCTTAGATTTTTAAATTTGTTTATGTTTTGTGAGGCATCATTGGATTAAATATCCTAATTGTAAATGGAAAAAAGAAACTCACTTCAATTAAAAGTTGACCACGTTATCAATCTGTTAACCATGTATACACAAAGTTAACGCAAACTAAACAGTGTAACTTAGTAATTCTGCACTGGCTATGATTAGCTAGAACTCTGACCATAAACACAAATTATTCGGTTGTAAATTTATGTTGTCTTTTGATAAATGATTTGAACTCCATATACTATAATATGACTTATTTATAGTTCTTTCAAACCAATATCTTCTTTCAAAACCTTTTAAATAGATTATTTGATCTAATATATTAGATCATGCATTCTCATATATTCATTTGAAATTAATTGCACTCTTACTATTATACTTGATTTTTGTGAAAAAAATCAATTGTTAATATAAAAATTATTTTCAAACCTTATGAATTTAATGAATAGACATTATTTAAGCTAGAAGCCACTTAATTTATTTCAACAAAGTCATAATATTTCCAAAATGTTAAATGAAATTTCTCTTACTTTCAAAAGTCATCATTCTTAAACAACACTCATTTGAATAAAAATATCATAAGAATAAATCAATTTATAAATTAAATTATTTATTTCAAATGTGTTAATCCTTCAATTGTATATAAAAGGATAAGAGTTTGTGTCCTAATTATTGTTATGAATCTAATTTCATGATAAGAAAAGTAGGTAAAGTGAGGGAAACTCAATGGCTAGGAAATGTTTTAGACAACTTCTGGTAGCAATGATGGATTTGGTTATCCTTCTTCTAATTCAAGTGCAAGCTAATGACCTCACTTCTACCTCTTTCCACTCATCTTCACTTTCAATCCCATCCCACTTCCGCATCCCTCTGAACTTGATATTATGCGAGGGCCACTTTCTGATTGCATTTCGTTAAAACTTGAAGATTGTGAGAAACAGCATAAAAAAATGAGTCTTGAGATTGTAAGTTGTATTATTGGAAGTTATGAAACCTGCTTTGGGGGCCGTGACATAATAGAAATGGACCCAGTTTGGAGGGTAAGCTTCGAAAATTACCCAGTTTGGAGGAAAGCAAGAGATGGCATTGATCACTGGCACCACATATATATATCATACTAGTTTTGGTGTTTCAAGTTGTTTACTTGCATGGTACAAAAAGCATATAAAAATCTACTGAGATTTCGTTTATACATAGAATCCAAGGGATAGCTCCAAGTTTAGATTTGGTAATGGTTTCTAACACCTCTCTCTCTCTCTCTCTCTCTCTCTCTCTCTCTCTCTGAGAGATCCAAGTCACTCAGATTTGGAATATTGGAATGAAAAGATGCAAAGTGAAAAATATGAAACATTATTAAATGATTGGAGTCCCCAAAAGGGAAGGAGTTCATAAATGTTGCAAATAATATGATAACAAATGGATGAGACCTCTAAGATGGTGTACGCAACCTTTTGGCTAGCGTACATATTTTCATGTATATATATGGTTTCACTCAAACAACATTTTTGCACTGATTTTGAACAACTATATCCCACTTGTTTTAAATAATATATAAACGATTAAATTGGAACTCATTTCGAAGCCTTAGATTTTTAAATTTGTTTATGTTTTGTGAGACATCATTGAAATAGTGCTTAAAGATCATTTCTGAAAAAATCTTTCAATTGTGAATTGTATTAAATCTTTATTAGGAAGTCTCCAAAACCCATAATTTTACAGGCATTCTCCTCACCTATGGCTATGGACCAACAATCTTGTTAGTTTTGGTTGGAATTTGCAATTTACCTTTTGTGGTATTACTCCAATTTTATTTGGATTAAATATCCTTTTGGTCCCTCTGTCTTGTTAATTGTTTCAAGTTAGTCCTTGCGGTACTATTTTTTTCAATAAGATTTTTGAATCTTTTTCAAAATCATTACAATGTAGCCTATGTACACATGCTTCTAGAGCTAATCTATTAGCTATGACACTAGGTGCATTTCCCCAAGGGTGCCCTAAAGTTCCTCTGCCAAATTGTAGTATGGAATCATCTCCAAGTCATAAGCTTCCCTTGATTACTCAAAACTTCTATCCACACAAGGGCAAAGAACCCATCATTGTATTGGTAAGGCTTGTTGGAAAACTCATTGTCGAACTTGATTTCTCACTCTTTGTTGTTCAAAATGAATGGTTTTATTTTTGTAAATTTTTAATTATTCTAAGAATTTAAAAGTTGCAACATTCTATAAATTGTTTCTATGTGGCTTGTCATAACCTTCTCTTGATTACTCAAAACTTCTATCACTCCATCCACACAAGGGCAAAGAACCCAATGTTGTATTGGTAAGGCTTGATGGAAAACTCATTGTCGGACTTGATTTCTCGCTCTTTGTTGGTCAAAATGAATGGTTCTATTTTTTAAAATTTCTAATTATTCCAAAATTTTATAAGTTTCAACATGTTATAAATTGTTTCTATGTGGCATGTTTCTTAGGATGTGACACACTCACTAGTCGACGTGACATTGATGGGGGCTTGATATGGTAATGTACATGACTCTAAAGCTGTCAATTTTTAAGAGCCATTTGTTGTGTGCATTGTCATTGTCCATTCCTGATTTTTGTTGGGAGATTGACCATCGGAAATGTTAACATGTGTTTATCTATTGCACACACCCCATGTGTGTATGAGAAGTTAAATTAGTGGAAAGTGGGGACATCTATGATCTATGGAGTCGTCACCAATCATTGGGATTCTAACTTAATGCGATTTGACTATCGCTTAAAAAAAAAATAAAAAATAAAAAAACAAACAAACAAAACGGGATTTGAACCCAGGTCCACCTTTTACCATCAAGCCAAAACACTAATTGGTTTTTGGTGTAGACGGGACTCACGACAAGAGAATTTATCAGTTGAGTTAACTCGAACCCACACACCTACTTAGATATAATAATAATAATAATAATAATAATAATAATAATAATAAACTTTATATATTAACGATGTTGACTCATGTAAGGAAACAAAAAAACGTGTTATCTTTTTGCAACCCACCCTAAATAAAACAAGAAGCTTCCTTAGTTCCTTTTCCATTTCTCATTTTCTCCCTCAACACCAGGCCACACCACAACCCTCTATTTCTCTCTCTCAACCACAATCATATCTCTCTCCTTTCAATCTCAGCCTTCTCTCTATCTCTCAACCCCTAATTTCTCTTTAGTTTTGCAAAGTTATACATTTTGATAGTTCAGTGGATTCAGTTGTGAAAATATGATATCTTTGAGCTATGATTTTGCTATAGTGTTATTCTCTAAACTTTTTCTCGATACTCAATTACACTTCAAAAAACTTGGTTTATTTCAATGCACTTATTTCGAGGGTTCATTAAAAACGGTTGTAATAACATATAATTTTGTGGGGTAAGCCTTAGGGGTGAAATATACAATTAATCTATTTCGACGATCACTAATAGAACCGTTGAAATAAACATAAAAAAAAATTATATTGCTCACCTATTCTGACAGTAACCTTTGGAATAGGCATTTTTTTTAACCGAGCTATTTCAACGGCCATAAATACCTTCGAAATAAGCATGAAAAAAATAGAAGCTCAGTACCTTCGCGCGCGACCAAGGATTTCGTGAATAGCAACTTGAATGAAAAGCCCAGCAAATGCAATCGTCAAATAGAAACTTCAAAACTCCAAATCTTCAAAACCCCCAAATCGTCAAAACCCCCAAATTGAATTACCTTGACAGTGTGATTGAATTTCCTTTTCATATTCTCAGTCGATCAGATTCAGATTCAGCAGATCAAATCTCTCCCTCTCTGACATTATCCTTTCTCAGCTCTCCCTCCCCTTCGCCAATTCCGACTCCGTCTCCGATTCCCCTTCGGAACTCCGGATTTTCGGTGTGACCGACGATCTGCGAGACTTCGTCAAGGGTCTCACTTCAACTACATTCCAGAATTTTCTAATCAAAGGTAATTCAATTCAATCACACTAATTCAACTCAACTCAAAATTGAATTTCCTTTTCATATTCTCGAGAAAATGCTTGTTTGGCTCTCGATGCATGAGAAACTCAGCCTGATTTGCTCGTCAATTAATCCTAATTTGCTCGTCAATTAAGCTTAATTCCTTTGCTAATTATCATTTGTGTGTGTGCAGGGGAGCAGTGGATCATAGAGCTATCCAGGTTCTCTCTTTCCCATCAAATCATTGTTAGAATTCTACTATTTTGATATTTATTTCAATTTTTAATAGCCTAGGGTTTTGTTCATTAGGGTGAAATAGGCATTGTCTTTCTCTGTTTCATAACCATGTTTTCTCTTGGAATTTCTGGTATATTAAAACAAATTTATGTTGGAATTTCAATTTTAATACCTAGGGTTTTATTTTTTCTTCAACAAAATTTTATGTTCAGATGGTACTCTGAGAAGTTCATGAAGGATCAATGGAAGAAAGAGGAATGCCTTTCTGTATGTTCCTTGATTCTGCTTTCTTTTCTTTTCTTTCATGTACAATTGTCTGGTTCTTTCATTCTCTCTCTCTCTCTCTCTTTTGCTAGAATTTTTAGGAGATTTCCCATTGGGTAGTTTCACGGTATGATATGGTCAGTGTGGGTCTTGCAAATGATGTATTGCTAATGTAATTTCTGTTTTCTTGAGTTAAATTTATTCTTTGTAGATGATAATCTTGGCTTTAATGGAACTTTATATCCTCTGAGGATATGGATTGGAGGGTGTGATTTTGGAGTATTTTTTTTTAAATCAAAGTATTGAAGTAGTTTTTTATATTTTATTTTATTTTATTCTTTTATTATTATTATTATTATTATTATTATTATTATTATTATTTTTTATCAAAGTATTGAAGTAATTGCAAGAAAGCTCAAAATTGGAGATTGATGTTAAACCCAACAACTTTAGGTTGGCCGATAGTACTTCAGTTCCATTGATATACACAAGTACCAAAACTAAATATTGGTCAAATTTTGTATTGGGTTGTCAATATTTTTGTCTATTCTGTGACATATTGATTCTTTGCTACAAATTTCATTTTTGCATATAACTGCATCCTAGTAACTTGCTTGCTGAACTCAAGGTGTTTGATAAAATGTCAAGGAAACACTGTTTAGCCACACTAAAGTTTTATTTTTTAATTCATCATGTCTATTGCAGATTGTTTGTCTAAAATATAGTTTCTTTATTACTTAAAAAAAAGTGTGATACTATTTCAATTTTAGGCTAACCCATATGAAGGTAAGAGAAAATAAAAATCAAATGTTTGCCTATCCGTTACCTTTGAAAACCGCTATCTGTTTGGATTGTCAAAAGGGTTTGAGGGAAGATATATTCTTCTAATGTATGTGGTGGTCAATGCATAGAAATGGGGGTGGATAGATATGTTGTGTGATTGATACCTTTTGTTATTTTCATGTGGTGGTGCTTCTTTGAGGTTGGCCTTTGAGTAGATTTTTTCTTCTTCTGATTGTTATGTTTGAAATATGTTTTTTTATCATGAGAAAGTGATAAATGTTATTATTTTACTAGTGAAATCTTTGAAGGCTGTTGTACAAAAAAAGCCCAGGCAACATGTTCATGGTTTAGTGGTTGTATCTTACAGATCCAGAGGCTATCAAATCTGCAAGGGGACGCCAGGTACATTTGTGAGTATTAATATTATTTCACTATGATACCATAAGTAGTGAAGTATTGAAATTCTAGATGATATCTTCCTTTAAAGGTCTTAATTATATCTATAAACTTTTAGCCTTTCGTTTTCCTGGTGTTGTTGATGAATGCTGATTTAGCCTTCTATTAATTCCTTTATCAATGTTCTACTGGCACAGTGAAATTGTCCATGCTTCGTTTTTTGAATAAAGTTTGATTATTTATATATATAAAAAAGGTCTATGCTTGGGGTAGAAATTATAAAAGGAATGGTGTATTTGTTTTCTATCTCTGAAGCTGAATTTAATGTGTGTCTGAGTGTTTATTGTGGTGATAGGTTTAAGGGGTGCTCTATTGTGGTTGTCACATTTTGATTAAGAATTCCATGTTGAACAACTAACATACTATAAATGCTGACGTATATTATTTTTATGATCAAGCTAACCTTTTTATTGTCACCCACCTGCAGTTGGGGTTCTTTTTAATCTCACTAAGTTTAACTATTTTTGTGTAACCTAAGCTCTGTTGGGTTTCTTCTGATATTTGCAGTTGTGGTGGTCTCAGACTATTACAAAGCTCAAAAATCAATCCCTATTGTTTTCAGAGGACCAAATTGTGCTGCTGTTAGAGTTGGTGTGCAGCATTCTCAGGTATGTCCATTTTCTCAGCTGGACAAGTTCTTCCTATTCCACCGATTTTTGTTAGAAACTGATGCACCTAACATGAAATGTAGCTGATGCAACTAAGACAAAATATCTTCTATGGATTTCCATTTATCTAAAATGGCCCTTGCAGATGCAAGCATAAAAGAGCTAAATCACTTGAAGCTGCCAACTTCATCAAGAGACAAATTTTACACTCTAGAACATAATGACACATTCATGGTGATGTGTTAGCTAGTAGATCTGATTTTCGTTCAGATGTATAGTGTAGGAATCGTGTTTTATCATTTTTTTTTTATTAATTTCTGACCAATGATATCTCTCTACAATTCAGATGATTGGAAATAATTTTTGGAAAAGTTTTATTGTTGCTATTTTTTGCACTACCAAGCTTCCTTTCGTGCGTCCTTCTATGAGAGAGGTTGTCAAAATGCTAATTGATGCAGATCCTTGCACCTTCAGGTCTCCAGACAGCAATGCTGACAAAAATGGCAAGGTTTTCCTCTAGTCATTATTTTCCTTTAGCAATATAGTCAAACTTTCAAGGTTCAAACATGATGAAAATGTTGGTATCATGCATGTTGACCAAAGTTGGTAAACAAACTGTAGTTTTTATAATTATGATCAGAATCCTTGCACCTTCCGGATCAAAGAGCTTTCAACAACGGAATGCGGAAGAGGTAATCTAAGATCTTAACGTATATATCTTTTGAATTTACATGCCAATAAAGAATCAACTAGTTGGGCCACTAGTCTTAATTTGAGCATTACTTATGAGTTTGATTAACTAGTGTTTTTTTTTTTTTTTTTTTTGTTCTTGTGTTGCATAGATTGCTGATCAGCAGTATTTACAAGTGCGATCTATTTTCTTTGTTGATAATATCTATTTAAGTGAGTTTATGACTTGATTAGAGAGTCTGTTTTGCTAATTAGAGGAGCTTTGTGTGGATCTGGTAATTGCTCTTGGTATTGTGCCGATGAGCTCCGGCTCAAATGGCCCGTTGTCCTTCCAAAAGAATGGGAGGAGGGTGAGCTAATGGGTTCAAAACCAACTGGTTGTGTATAATTTAAAAGAATTGCTCTCAGTAATTTGCTGATTTGGTGTGTTTTAATGAATGCTTGGATACCAAAGTTTGATACTTTATTCTTCAAATCCTTATCTTTGGTCTTTGTGATGAATTTGGCAAACTGCGAATGTGTTGAATGACTACTTTAATAATCCATGACTTGGTGTGCTGGTTTTGAGACTAGTGAATTATCCATTTATTTCCAAGACATATTGTTGTTGCACAGCTTTTAACATAAAGTGATTTTTTGTTAGTGCACATGAGCAATTACCACTGGTATTTGGGTATTGGAATGAACCAAAGTTGATATAAGGTGTGACAAACAACAAAGTGCCATGCATATAAAAAACTTATAGAGTATGGAAGCAGTCCTATGGCACTGCAAAGTCTAGGGAAGTTAATATCTTGTATAAATATTTTAGTAGATGTCACAGAGCTGAACTAACTTGGATCATTTCAACTTTCTAGTGTGCTTTTAGTCTTTTACCCAAAATCAATGTGAAGTGTATGTACAGCTAAAATAAATGGGCTCGCAGTGCGATATTGCTAATATATTTTTGCATTGAATCAAACTGAAGTTCCAACCTATTAGAGGATGGGGTGGATGTTTAGGATGAGGTGAATGAGTGCTGGTGTGGTTGGAACTTTATTGAGGGTTATGACCCTCGATAAAAACAAAATTACTTATTTCGAGGGTTGTGACCCTCGATACAAGTAATATTTGTGAAGTATCCAACACTCTTTATTAAGGGTTATAACCCTTTTTATCGAGGGTTATGACCGTCGATAAAGATAAAATGCTTTCTTCGACCTTTGTGTAGGCCATCGAAACATCTTTTTCGACGGTGTTTCTATCAACGCCTTTCGACAGTCATCTTGACAGTCGAAATAACCTTTTTCGAAGGTTTTTAATACTTATTTCGAGGGTTTTGACCCTCGTAAAAAGCCGTTTTTTTTGTAGTGTTAGCTGAACTATAAAGGGATTGATGCCACTTGGAGTCATGCATACATTTTGTGAAGTAGAGAAACTTAACATATTTGTAAATCAATCTTGCTTCTTAAAAAATTTATATATATATATATATATTGTTGATCTGATCTGATCACTTGGTATACTAATTTGTTTTGGTTCATTCTCCACTTTCTAAGTTGTAAAAAACCAATATCCTGTAGAGGCTAATAGTTCGATGCATTATTTGTTTGTAAATTGTTAATTGGGTTTGTAAATAAGTGTATATTGGGTTTGTAATTTTTGGTTAATAATGGCTTGTTTCAATGGCCCTAGATGCATGAGGATGCTGCTTCAGATCCTAGTCCACCTACATCGAATGGTTAAGAATGGTTGAAATTGAAGATTGAAGCGGAAGACAAATTATTGTTGAAGTTGTTTTTTTAAGTTCTTTATTATTCTACTTATTTAAATAATTTTTTGCTGGTCTTGTAATTTAACACTTATTTAGTTATTTCATTATTGTTTCATGCTTGCTTGTATTTGAATTTATTTCGTTTGGGTTTGTGATTATTTAAACTAGTAGTCTAAGACTCTAATATGCTTGCATTGTTTCATAAAAAAAGAAAAGAAAAAGTATGCTTGTATTGTACGGGTTTTAACTTGTTTCTTTATTTTGTATGGATTTTAAGAGACACATTAATGATTGTAAAATTTTGTACCAATTAAAGCAACATTAGAAGCTACTTTCTCCACTTGTATAGAGCCAAAACAAAAAATTGGAGCTCCAATCTCTTTAAAAGTTCTAAATTCTACAGTACCTCTCTACATTCTCTATCCATATTAATAAAGAAATAGTTTACCTTCAACCTTGATGATGTGTAAAATCAGCACGGTCGTCTAGACGATGCTTTCTCTGATGGAAGACCTGAAACAAAGAACAATAGTGACGACGGTAGGAAAACACCGGTGAGGTGCCGGCCAAAGTTCCTCCAATGCCTTTGTCAGAGATTTGGTGGAGAATAGTTAACAAGTAAGTAAAAGTGTTTAGGCTAATAGTGTGCATACCTTGTGTATTTCTGTCTGGAGGTTTATATAGATGCTCCAGAAAATAGCCGTTGAGCCTTCCTTAATTTCCCCCTTTATTGGATTTAAATGAGGGTCATTATGAAGACGGTTACAATATCTCGGGGATATTGTCATTAATGGGATCGTAATGCTTTTGGTACTTAATTACGTTTATGGAGGTTATTCTTTAATGAGCCGAAGGAAGATGTGTCAAGGACGATACCTAAGGTCGTCCTTACATATGCTCATTAAGACGGACGATTTATTGATTGTCGTCCGTCAATCCACGTCATTCTTCGATGGGCAGGCAACGGAGATAACGTCGTCCATCCATAGGAGGGTGAACTCATCAGTCCCGTATGGGTGACAATGTGATGCAAGATTCGTTTGGCGTTGTCTAAGCGTTGTTGGGCCTAAAGTCGTCCATCTGTTGGATGATGGCCCTATCAGATGCCCCCTATTCCGTTGGGGTTTCTTTTCAAACGACGGACGGAATATTTATGGGTTTTTAGCGCGCGTATCTTTTTTGGGAGGCGCGCAGCCGAATTAAATTTGTGGTTTTAAATGCGAGGTGGCTGCTTGGTTCATTTTTGTCGACACGTGTCCATCATTCATTCAGCGCGTCTTGCGAGGTGGCGGTTCGTTTCGTTTGCCAGAGGTTTAGGTATTTAAACCCGAAAATCCCTTTTCTTTTCTTCATTTTCCCTCCCCTGGTGCGTTGTCTTTTTTCTCCGAGTCTGTTCTTTTCCGGTGAGTCTCTTTTCCGGTGAGTTTCTTCTCTTTGGTTTCGTATCTTTGGTAGCACTGGATTCTTTGCATTTTTCGTTAAAGAGGTTTTTTGTGGGAGTGTGTCGTGAGGCCGAGAGCGGGGGTAGAGTACTCGATCTTGGTGATTTTGTCTCTCCGGATAGTGTGCTCCGCCGGTTATCGGAGGAGCTCTTTGATTTAGTATTTCCGGCGTTAGACACGTGGAGGGTTGTCAAGGGTTTAATGGTGGCTGAGAGGGACAGTTGGTCCTCGGTTCATTCCGAGGACCTGTTTGAGGGACTTTCTGACATGGGGGAGGGTACTCGTTCGACGGAGGAAACTCCGTCAGTCTCTGGGTCATCAAGGGCTGTGGGCCCTGATGACTCTTGGGTTGCTAGGTCCTACCTGTCCAAGGTAGTGGATGTAGATGGTTTAGAGAGGTATAGGCGTAAATTCCAGATCCCCGAGGACATCGTCCTTAGGATCCCAGAGTCGGACGAGGTAGCATGCTCGTCTAGATACAGTGACGTGGCATTCTATGAGGCCGACTTTAATGCCGGCGTGAGGTTTCCCATGCAGCCCTTGATGAGGGAGCTGTTGGATCATCTTAACCTCGCACCAGGTCAGTTGGCCCCAAATGCCTGGAGGACGGTTGTGGGCTGCATGGTGATGTGGAAGGTCCTGAGTGATGGGAAGGACGACCTCACCGTGGACGAGCTCCTATTCTGTTACAAACCCTGCCAGATACCTGCTTCCCCGGGGTTCTGGTCTCTAAACATGCGGCAAAGAGGCCTAAAGCTTGTAGTTGGCACGCCGTCGTCCAACCGGGAGTGGAAGGATAATTTTGTCTTCGTGTGTGGGGACAATTGGGAGGGTCTATTGTGTGAGAAGGAAGACGATTTCATCCACGTTCGTCGGGAATGGGGCGTGCCTTCGTCCTCTGGTGTGTGTGTGTGTTTCTTTGCGTGTTTCAATTTTTTTTTTTTTGTAGGGTGTTCTGGCAATTTGCATTCTTCTGACGTCTTCTTTTTCTTCTTGGCAGCGCTTAGACGACCAACGTTGAGCTCTGACGGTCACAACAGGGTTCTTCGGGCTTTGCACCATAACCTTCATCACTACAAGCACTTCGTACGTCCCGAGCTTCTAGCTCTATACTCCTTCGACCCGGAACCGAGTGAGGACGTCTTGTCGTTGCAGGAGATCAATCAAAAAAGTGAGTATCTTAACCGACTACGTTATTAATTTGGTTGGACGACTCTTATCTGATGGTTTCTTCCTTTTGTTTTGTAGGGATGGCGACTGCTAAACTTAACCAGGAGAAACTCAAGAAGATGATGATGAGCCAGCAGGATGAGGCTCCGTTAACTTTAACGAAGAAAAGAAAAACCGATTCATCGTCCAAGAAGGTGGTGGACGAGAAGATCCTTCCTCCCCCACCTCCTGCTCCGAAACCGTCCGTTCCAAATCCTACTCCAACACCGTCAGTCGACATTATTGAGATTCCCGCCGAGCCGTCGTCCAGCAGGGCCGTGGAGAGGGCGCCGACGTTGCCCAGGGACGCTTCCTTGGCCTCGAGGAGGGCCAAGACCGTGGTGACGAAGGACGACGTTGGCGAATACGATAAGGTCAACACGGACGTCATCAAGGTGGCTGGCGTCCACTCTTTAATGAAGGTATGGTCTTTTCATTCTCCCTAATCACTCCTTTGTTATGTTCTTCAGGGACTAACCGATTGTTATTTTTCTTGGTGTAGGGCTTGACTGAGCTAACAGTGATCGCCAACCGTTGCATGCAGTGGGAGGAGGCACTGTTGAAGCAAAAGGTTCAGTTGTCTGAGGCTGCCCAGGCCAATCAAAGGTTGACGACGCTCATCAACGAACTGACTCTTGACAGGGATAGGGTCGTTGGCGAGTTGTCAACACTCAAGGCGGATCTGACGAGGAAGGAGGAGGAACTTTCGAAAGCGTTGGATGGTGCGAAGAGGGCTGACGAGAAAGCTAAGGCGTTGGCGTCCAAGCTAGAGACGGCGAGGGTCATAGCAGTAGAGGAGTTTAAGTCGTCAGAGGCTTTCGACGACAACAACACCAAGTACTTTCTCTCTGGGTTCAGCTTTCTAAAGAAGCAGGCGAAGGAGAAGTACAAAGAGCTTGACTTCGAAGTCTTCCAACCGTTCGACGATGATGAGTCAATGATGCCTGCTGATGATGGTAAAGCTGGAGCGACGTCTGCTGATCCTCAGACGGACGATGATGCTACCTCTTGATTTTTATTTGTAGTACTTTCGAGACAAGTATTTTATGGGGCCCGTTTTTTAGGCTGTTTTAAACTTTGTAAGCAATGTTGTTATGGTGCTTTGGTTTGGGCAAATCTTGGGGCCCGTTTTGAGGCTTTTTTTTTTTTTGGTTGTAATGCTACAATGCCTTTGGCAATCTATGATGTTTTCATTTCTTTGTTGGCATCGCTTAATTGTTTCTGATCTGCATTGGTTTGTGAACAATTGTTTTTGATCAAGTCCATATGATTGTCTGCTTGAATGCTTTTGATTGCACCTATTTGTGGATGTGGCTTTGGTTGTTTTGCTTAAGTGTTTAAGGTCGTCCGTACTTGTGCGTTCGTACATATGCATGGTGACATCTGACCTGTCGTTTTGCTCAAGTGTCTAAAGTCGTCCATGCATGCGCGTTTGTACATATGCTTAGGGACCGTGACACTTGTTGTTTTGTTCAAGTGTCTAGGGTCGTCCAAACATGTACGTTTGTACACATGCTTAGGGACTGTGACACTTGTTGTTTTGTTCAAGTGTCTAGGGTCGTCCATACATGTCCGTTTGTACACATGTTTAGGGACTGTGACACTTGTTGTTTTGTTCAAGTGTTTAGGGTCGTCCTTACGCTTGTTGTTTTATTCAAGCAGTTAAGGTTGTTTGTGAGCCTTACACTTGTTGTTTTGTTTAAGTGTTTAGGGTCGTCCTTACGCTTGTTGTCTTGCTCAAGCGGTTAAGGTTGTTTGC
>BKZX01026208.1:0-20026 GCA_014362285.1 Fagus crenata | reverse complement strand
CGCTTGTTGTCTTGCTCAAGCGGTTAAGGTTGTTTGCGAGCCTTACACTTGTTGTTTTATTCAAGTGTTTAAGGTCGTCTATGAATTTTGGAGAGTAGAGAATGGAGGGGTGACGCTTGATGGACTTTGCATTTCGTTAGTTTATTTTAAAAACAAATACAAAGGAAATTTCAAATCAAATGAGCGAAGAAATACACATAAATGCTGCCTTACTGATAGTACTTTTTTAGATGCTCGGCGTTCCAAGGATGAGGTAGGGCGTCCTCGTTTAACTTCTCCAGGTGATAAGTGCCTCTTCTGTGGAACTTGACGACCCTGTATGGTCCTTCCCATGTGGGTCCCAGCTTTCCCTGGGTTGGGTCCTTTGTTACGAAGGTCACTTTTCTCAACACTAAGTCTCCAACTTTGAATTCCCTGTGCTTCACTCGTCTATCGTAGTAACGGGCCATCCTCTGTTGGTAGACCCTGGTCCTGGCTTCAGCTTGGTCTCGAACTTCGTCCACCAGATCTAAGTTTGATCGTAATTGAACGTCGTTGCTTCCCTCGTCATAGTTGTTCATCCTCCAGGTAGTGAGTCCAATTTCTACTGGTATGACGGCTTCGGTACCGTACGTCAGTCGAAAGGGAGTTTCTCCTATGGGAGTTCTTGCTGTTGTCCTGTATGCCCACAGGATATTTGGAAGCTCTTCAGGCCATAGTCCCTTTGCCCCCTCAAGTCGAGTCTTGATCATCTTGAGCAAGGATCGATTTGTAACTTCCACCTGTCCATTGGCCTATGGGTGACCTGGGGATGAGTAGTGGTTGTGTATGCCAAGTTCTTCACAGAATTCTCGGAAAGGCGAATTGTCGAACTGTCGTCCGTTGTCTGATATAAAGGTTCTGGGTATTCCAAACCTGCATATGATTGCCTTCCACACGAACCCTCTGATATTCTTTCTGTGATCGTAGCGAGTGGTTCAGCTTCTACCCACTTCGTGAAATAATCTATTCCCACGACTAGGAATTTCAGCTGCCTTCGTCCGATGGGAAGAGGTCCCATGATGTCCAGACCCCATTGGGCGAACGGCCAGGGTGCTGTCATTGGGGTTAGTGTTTCTGGTGGTGAGTGGATGAGGTTTCCGAATCTCTGGCACTTGTCACAAGCACGAGTGTAGGAGACCGCGTCCTTCTGCATCGTCGACCAATAGTATCCAGCTCGGACGAGTTTATGCACTAAGGAGCGTGCACCTGAGTGATTGCCGCAAATCCCTTTATGAACCTCTCTCATCACGTAGTTGGACTCTGCCTTATCCAGGCAGCGTAAATATGGGAGTGAGAAGCCTCTTTTCTATAAAACGCCTTATATCAGGATGAACCTTGTGGACCGGACTTTCAGCTTTCTGGCTTCGACTGGGTCTGATGGAAGTGTTTCGTCTTCTAGGTAGTTGATGATGGGTGTCATCCAGGAGTTGCTGACATTTACGGGGCTTACTTCTTCTTCCAGGTGGCTTGGTGAGTATTGAACTTCGATGTATTGGTTTGTTGCTTCATCAGAAAAGGCTAGCTTTGCCAAGGCGTCGGCCTCTGTATTCTGCTCTCGGGGCACTTGGACGAGAATAACTTCATCGAAACATTTAATGGCATTTCTAACGAGCTTGAGGTATTTTGTCATTCTGTCTTCTCTTGCTTCGTACTCATCGTTGACCTGCCCTACTATCAATTGTGAGTCGCTTCCGATCTTGAGTCTGTTTGCCCCCAGTTCTTTAGCTATACGCAGGCCGGTTAACAGGGTCTCGTCCTCTGCTTCATTGTTTGTGGTGGGATATTGGAGCCGGGTGGAGTGTTTGAGTAGATGCCCTTCAGGTGTCTTGAAGACTATTCCAACACCTCCTGCCCCCTTGACGGATGACCCGTCGATTTTGATTTCCCACTCTTCGTCCGGTTTCTCTTATGATGGTTCTTCTTCCGTCACTGTGAACTCAGCTATGAAGTCAGCTAGGGCTTGTGCCTTGATGGCCTGTCTTAGGTGGTACTCAATGTCGAACTCACTCAATTCAACGGCCCATTGAATTAGTCGTCCAGCTGCGTCAGACTTATTCATCGCCTTACGGATAGGATGGTTCGTAAGAACGATGATTTTGTG
Organism: Fagus crenata; assembly: GCA_014362285.1. Classification (NCBI taxonomy): domain Eukaryota; kingdom Viridiplantae; phylum Streptophyta; class Magnoliopsida; order Fagales; family Fagaceae; genus Fagus; species Fagus crenata. Next base: position 17,904 of record BKZX01026208.1, on the reverse strand, counting down.
AGGCTGGAAGTACGGTCGCAGTTTCCTGGCAGCAATTACGAGAGCTAGTGCTAATTTCTCCATTGCTGGATATCTTTCCTCTGCTCCCTGGAAGGCTTTGCTGGTGTAGTACACTGGCAGCTGGGTGCCCCCGTCTTCCCTGATGAGGGCTGAGCTGACAGCTGTCGGGGAGACCGCTAGGTACAAGGAGAGGGCTTCGCCTTGTTGGGAAAGGCTCAGTAGAGGTGGAGATGTTAGGTACACCTTGAGTTCTTCGAAAGATTTCTGGCACTTGTCCGTCTAGACGAATGCTTTTCTCAGCGTCTTGAAGAATGGAAAGCATTTGTCAGTAGCTCGTGAAACGAAGCGGTTGAGTGCAACCACTCTTCCCGTAAGGCTTTGTACCTCTTTGATCGTCCTTGGAGGTGTCATTTCCAGCACGGCTTTTATTTTGTCTGGGTTGGCCTCTATTCCTCTCTGGGAGACCATGAACCCTAAGAATTTTCCGGACGAGACGCCGAAGACACATTTACTCGGGTTGAGTTTCATGCGATATCGGCGGAGAGTCTCGAATGTTTCTTTCAGATCCTCCAAGTGATTTTCTTCGTCTTTCGTTTTTACCAACATATCGTCGACGTACACCTCTACGTTTCGTCTGATCTGGTGGTGGAACATCTTGTTCATCAGTCGTTGGTAGGTGGCCCCAGCATTCTTCAATCCGAATGGCATGACTTTGTAGCAGAAGAGTCTTTTGCTTGTGATGAAAGAAGTCTTCTCTTGATCAGTATCGTCCATCATGATCTGGTTATACCCGGAGAAGGCGTCCATGAAGGTTAGTAACCTGTGTCCTGCGGTTGAGTCTACCAGCTGGTCTATTCGAGGTAGGGGGAAGCTGTCTTTTGGGCAGGCCTTGTTAAGGTCCGTGAAGTCTACGCACATTCTCCATTTGCCATTGGCCTTTTTCACCATGACGACATTGGCTAACCAGTCGGGGTAGTAAACCTCTCTGATGAACCTGGCCGTCAGAAGCTTCTCTACTTCGTCAGAAATCGCTTGATTTCTATCAGGGGCGAATACTCGCCTCTTCTGTTTTATGGGACGGACGGACGGTTTTACGTTCAACTTGTGGCAGATCGTTGCTGGGTCAATACCTGGCATGTCGTCGTGCGTCCAGGCAAAGACATCCAGGTTACTCTTCAGGAAATTGATCATGGATTCCCTCATTGTTCCGTCCATCTTCGTCCCAATGCTGGTGGTTTTCTGCGGCTTTTCGTCGTCCAACACTATTACTTCTAACTCTTTTGTGGGTTCAAAGAGTCTGTGTCCCTCGTCAATCTTCATCGTCTGATGTCTTGTTTCCAGTCCGAGGGAGGCTAAGTAGCATTCCCTTGCAGTTGCTTGATCTCCCCTGAGTTCACCTATGCCGTGTTCCGTGGGGAATTGGACGAGGAGGTGATATGTCGAAGTGACTGCCCTGAGCTTGTTGAGGGTTGGACGACCGATGATGACGTTGTAAGCTGAAAGGCAGTCAACCACAAGGAACTCTACCGCGGTTCTTACTTGTTTTGGGTACGTCCTGGCTTCGATAATGAGGGAAACCACTCCCATTGGCTTGACCTTGTCACCCGTGAATCCCACGAGGGGGATATCAATGGGTTTCAACTGCTCCTTGTCTATCTTCATCTGTTGATATGCTGGGAGGTATATGATGTCAGCGAAACTCCCATTATCAATGAGCACTCTTCTGGTGATGAATCCTGCGATGGTCAATGTGACGACAAGAGCATCATCATGTGGGTGGTGGATATTTTTTGCGTCGTCTTCGCTAAACGAGATCACTTGGTCGTCCATCTTCAAACTCTTTCGTGACCTTTGAGTGACTAGGATGTTATGAGCCTGCTGAGCATATGCTTTCCTGGACGACAGAGAGGCACCCCCGGATGCCAAGCCTCCTACGATAGTACGTATTTCGCCTATAATGTCCCGGGGGTGGTCTTCTTGGCAATCCTTGTTCTCGTCCTGCCTGGGTGGACGAGGTTCGGGACGGGTCTCCGGTTTGTCTTGTCGTACGAATTTTCCCAGCTTCCCTTGCTTGATCAGGGCCTCTATCTGCTGTTTTAGGGCAAAGTAGTCTTCAGTGGTGTGACCGTGGTCTCGGTGGAAGCGATAGTAGAGGTCCTTAGATCTCCTTGCCGGGTCTAAACAAAGCTTCCCCGGCCACCTGATATCTGGATTGTCCTGTATCTGTAACAAGACCTGGTCGATGGACATGTTCAGGGGCGTGAAGCCCCTTGGTCGCTCTTCTCGCCGATTGGACGAGCTTATGTTCTTCCTCTCGATCTTGGGGTAGTCTTGCTTTGAAGACTTACTCTTTGACGAATCATACCGTCGATCTTCTAGCTCTTTCCTCTTTCTGCTGAGGAACTCGTCTCTGGCCTCGAACGCATCTTTCGCATTTATGAACTTCTGGGCTTCGTACATTAGTTCTGACATTGACTTCGGGGGGTCCTTGCATAGTTGGAAGAGGAAATCTCCCTTGAGGAGGCCAGCGTTGAATGCAGTGAGGGCTACGTATTCGTTCGGCTCGTCTATCTGAACTGCTTCCTTATTGAAACGCTGCACATAGGATTTTAAGGATTCTCCTTCCTTTGGTCGTATATTAAGGAGGTAGTTTGCTGGACGGGCTGATCTTCGTCCTCCAATGAAGTTGTCAATGAAGGCCCTGCTCAATTGAGCAAATGTGTCTATGGAGCCTGTCTCCAATTGGTTGAACCAGGTCCTTGCTGAGCCTCTAAGGTTTGTTGGGAAAGTGCGGCACATTATCTCGTCTGACACGCCGTGAAGACGCATGATGGTTCTGAAAGAGTCCAGGTAATCAAGCGGATCCTTGAACCCGTCAAACGTCTCTAGCTGGGGGACCTTGAACTTTGCTGGAAGAGGAAATTCGTCTATCCTCTTGGTGAAAGGAGACTTAGAGCGATGGACGAGCATATCGAGGTTTTTGGCCGCCTTTGCTTTGACCTGGCTCTTCATCTCTTTCATTTGCTCCCTCATCTCTTTCAGTTCTTCCTCGAGCTTGGCGGCCCTGGTGTCTGTTGCGGATCTAGTGGGATCCGCCACCTGACTTGGATGGGGCTCTCGATTCTGATTGGCAGAACTTCCTTCTTCATTCTGATTCTGATTCTGATTCCTTCCTGTCTCGTTGCGAGGAATTTCTTCAGCGTTTTGGCCTTGACCAGGACTGGGAATTTCTCCCCTTGACCGGAGGAGGGCCATGAGTTCTTGATTCTGCTTGGCCAGCTCTTGCATTTCCCTGCGATCGGCAGCACTCTGTCGCGCTAGTTCTTGGATGTTGGCGGTAAGAGCCTGCAGTTGCCTCTCCAAGGCGCTCAAAGGCTGGGCACTGTTATCTCCGGCTTCCATGAGAGAAAGGTTATTTGAGTCGACCGCTTTTAATTTTTCTGGTAAAGAAACGAAATGGCTAGAAGCAACTCGATTCCCACAGACGGCGCCAACTGATGATGTGAAAAATCAGCACGGTCGTCCAGACGATGCTTTCTCTGATGGAAGACCTGAAACAAAGAACAATAGTGACGACAGTAGGAAAACACCGGTGGGGTGCCGGCCAAAGTTCCTCCGATGCCTTTGTCAAAGATTTGGTGGAGAATGGTTAACAAGTAAGTAAAAGTGTTTAGGCTAATAGTGTGCATACCTTGTGCATTTCTGTCTGGAGGTTTATATAAATGCTCCAGAAAATAGCCGTTGAGCCTTCCTTAATTTCCCCCTTTATTGGATTTAAATGAGGGTCATCATGAAGACGGTTACAATATCTGGGGGATATTGTCATTAATGGGATTGCAACGCTTTTGGTACTTAATTACGTTTATGGAGGTTATTCTTTAATGAGCCGAGGGAAGATGTGTCAAGGACGATACCTAAGGTTGTCCTTACATATGCTCGTTAAGACGGATGATTTATTGATTGTTGTCCGTCAGTCCATGTCATTCTTCGATGGGCAGACAACGGAGATAACGTCGTCCATCCATAGGAGGGTGAACTCATCAGTCCTGTATGGGTGACAATGTGATGCAAGATTCGTTTGGCGTTGTCTAAGCGTTGTTGGGCCTAAAGTCGTCCATCTGTTGGATGATGGCCCTATCAAACCCGATTTGGAGGAATCCTCCTCCAACCTACTACATGGCAATTAAATAGACTATTCACACGTATTTTTAGTCACATGACATTTTTAATGAACATGTGACTTTTTTAAATAATACATATAGATAGTTTATTTAATTGACACATAATGGGTTGAAGAAGAATTCCTCCAAACTGGATCGAAGGTAAACTCTGTCCAGTATGCTAGAGTTGCTTAGCCAAAGTAGCTAGACACTTTTATCATTAAGTTTTTAGTAAACTACACTTTTTCACCCTAATCTTTCACCAAATTTTTAATATCCCCCAAAACTTTCGATTGAAATAATTTACTCCTCAATTAGATAGAATTGCACACCTAGTACAACCTCCGTTGTTTTTTATTTTTTTTATTTTTTTTTATTTTTTTAATGAGAAAACATTTGCATAATAGCTAAAAGGAGGCAACAGCCCCTAAAACAAGGGAACCATCACCTTCTACCCTTTCCTTAAGTAACTGAACTGGGATTGAGGAGATGAGAATGGTTCCCCTGAACTTACAAGCAGCAACCCACTTAGTAACAGAGTGGGCCATGTTCCATTTAAATTGAGGTTAAATTAGACAAAAAACTCAATCATGTGCAAGGACAGTGAGGATATTTTCGAGAATTTACTTTTTTTTAGTAAAAGTATTTTCTAAAATTCAATTTCAATGTGGCCTCACCAATAAGTTTTTCATCCAATTTAACTGTAATTTAGACTGAGTCACGGAGGGGTACTAGACGTGCAATTTTGTCCAATTGAAGAATAAATTGTTACAATAAAAAATTTAGAGAAATGTTGAAAAATGGGTGAAAGGTAAAGATTGAAAAATATAATTTACCCTTATTTTTTTAAAGGCGTACGTGATGGTCTCGTATTACAATAGAGTCTCTATACATTGAACTAGTTGGACCACTAAAAGTCCGTCAGTCCCAAATAGCCCTAAAAATTAAGGTCTTGTTCTTACTACTTTCCCTTTCCCTTTGCCCTTAAACACAAATCATTTTCCAACCTCCGATGATGTCTCAGCCTAGGAAAAAGCCAATGTGGTCGTCCCAGCGTCTGCCAGACGACATCGTTTTCGACATCCTGACTCGGGTTCCAGTCAAATCTTTAATCCGATTCAGGTGCGTTTCCAAATCTTGGTACTCCTCTACAGCCAACCCCATTTTCATTACTGCACACTTCAACCAAGCCCAATCATTATCTAATAACAATCATAATGGTTATTTGCTTTATGAGTCAGCATCAAGTGAACTTTGTTCGGTTATTTGCAATAGCGATTACACATTGACCCACATTTCTAGTTTCCAAATCCCATTTTCTGGTGTCAAGTTTGTTGGCTTCTGCAATGGCATCTTCTGTCTCCATAAATGTAGTAACAATGTATTATATTTGTGGAATCCAAGCATTAGAAAGTTTAAGATGCTTAATACTACTAGATTATGTGTCCCTGCTGCTAGTGAGAATGTCACTATTGGACTTGCTTTCCATTCTCAAAACAATGACTTCAAGATTCTCAGAATCAAGAGTTATAAGGTGCAGCCGCCTGCCGCCGAGGTTTACACTTTGAGTACGGATTCATGGAGATGGGTTGAAATTCCGTTTGATTCATTATATGAGTGTGAACCCGATAGATTATTTGGTTATGTAATTTCATCACCTTGTTTGTTTCTTCATGGAGCTCTGCACTCTATTGCAAAAACTCCTCACCACGATTTCATTTTGGCCTTTGATGTTAATGGCGAGATATTCCGAGAGATAATGCTGCCGCGAAATTACTTAGATGGAGTTGAATCACATTTTGAACGTCTTGTAGTGTTTAAGGGATCGTTGGCTTTGTTTGCTTACGGTGATGCTCTAGATGAATGGGGTTACGAACCCCAGGTATCATTCTTCTGGGTAATGAGGGAGTATGGTGTGATTGAGTCTTGGACTAAACTACCTGTAAAAGTGTGTTATGTTGAGAGGTTCTGTGGCTGCACCAACAATGGTGGACTTTTAATTGAGACACTTGACGATTTCCTCATTGCATTTGATCCTGAGACTCTAAACAAGAATGATTTTGGAATTCCAAATTCTGAATGGGAGGCTCCGATTTCAAGTTCTAGATGGATGGATTGCACAGTTAATTTCGTGGAGAGCTTAGTTTTACTCGATGTGACAAGTGTGTGATTTGAATTATAAGATTACTCTATTGACAAGGTGGCCATCTTTGTGAAATTCATATTGAAGTATGTTTTGGTATCATATATGCAATTTGAGTATTAAATGAAACTCTTATTATGTTTTTTTTAATTGTTCTCCACATGAAAGTATTATTTATGGAGGCTGTTGTATTATATCTCAATTGAGTTTTGTGTCAGCAAAAATGGGCTGATCATTAAACATGGAAATGTCATGGTGCAATACGCTTACTCTTTTCTCATTGGTGTGCCCTATTGACAACGCGAACAATTAGAAGAACTTAATTTCTTAGCATTCATTCTTTGAAAAAAAAAAATGGGGAATGAACTTCTGCAATCTGTACATGATGCAAAGAATTGATTTATTGGTCATGAGCAATAAATCAAATCGTATATTTCGATCACATAGCAGCCTTTTGATTGGTTGCTTATACAACTTTGATTAAAAATATGGAAATGTTACATTGTTCTCTTAATGATGTAAAGTTACTTTTAAAAGTTTTATATAATTTTGATGGAATAGTTTAATGTTTTATTAGAACTGATATCTACACTGTATATAAGAATGGAGGATTACCATTTCTCATGTTGTGCCACATTGGATCCCCTCCCGCACTTTCTTTTTTTCCTTTTACTTTTTCAGATGCTTAATCATCCTTGTCATTTTGGATGCTTAAACCATTTTACATGTTTGAATCCTTTCTCAGTTGCATTGATGTAACAGTCCTTGCTTCAAGATGCTCAATTTCCCTTACGTGCCCCTGGCCCCAACCCTCTCTCTCCCCCCCTCTTTTAGTGCTTTCTCTCTTCATTGAACTCATTTCTCTTTCATTTAATGCACGACTCCTGTATATCTCCATAGAGAATCTGTTGTTGCAATCTTGCTTGGGGTTTTTTAGGAGCCACTCGTTTAATTCATTTTGGCCAAATGTGGAACAAATTGCCTGGATGTGCGGCCGTTCATTGTTGGAGTAATATGTCATGAAATTATGTGTGGCCGTTCATTGTTGGGTCACTGAAAATCATGAAATTATTGAAATATACGATTTTTTCTGATATAACACAACTGGACTTGTTACTGTGGACCACTTATTAGGATTTTGTTTTCTCTCTTTTGGTGTCAATTTGTTGTTACCAGTTAGGGTAAAGGAGTTGATGTATGGATGGTGAAACCGGTTTGTAAACATTGTTTGGAGGTCTGGAATTTGGTTCCTCCTTGTTTGATGTGGACTTTATGGCAGGAACGTGATCTTCGTACCTTTGAAGACATGCAAAATCCTACAGGTAGGATTATTGAGGTCTTTATGGGCTCTTCATTTGATTGGTCTCGTGCACGAGGCTTCCATTTTTCGCCTTCTTTAGGCATTTTTCTGGACTCATTGGACTTCTCTCATACTGTTAATTCTTTGTAATCTTATGACACTTTGTGAGCTTTCTATAGATGGCCTGTGATTTATAGCATTAATAAGATAAGACCTAGTTGACCAGAATATCAGAATATGTTAAATACTAGTATGAATTATCTTTTGGCTTCATTGTATTTTGTTTTTAAGTTAAGTAAGTTATTTATATGTGCTAAATTATTTCTGTTAACTGATGTAAATATGGCACATTTAGAAGCTTGCATCTTAGAAACCTTTTGCACATTACTTTGTTTTGGTTAATTACATAAAGTTATTTTATAAGTGTTATATAACTTTGATAGAATGGTTTCATCATTTATGTTCAATAGAAGAGAGATAATTATTCAAATCCAACACAACAATGACAATAATTTTAATATAGGATGTGTGACCGCTGACATCCTTAGACAAGTTTTTCTTGTATTAACGAAAAAATTGAAGACTTGAAGGTAATTACTCTTGGTAGATTCAAAACTTCTAATGACGGTGATATCATGATTTGTGCGATACAGTAGTGAGATAGAGATACTTTATATATACTTTCCTTGACATAGATTTCGCTGTTTTCTATATCATTTCTATGTAGTTGGCTAGTTGCTTGTCATGAGATTGAATTTGAGTTTCTTTGTATGTTGACTGAAGTAACTTTACATATGTTGAGTAGGTTGATTTTGATAAGACCAACATGACTTTTATTCTACAGTATATATAATATGATATGTTTTAGACATTAATGCTTTGTTGGCAATAACAAAATTATCGATTATTATATAATTTCACAATTTTCATAATGTACCAGATGTCATTGGTACTCCTCAATAGCCAACCCCGTTTTCATTACTGCACACTTCAACCAAGCCAAATCATTATCCAATAACAATCATAATGGTTATCTGCTTTATGGCTCAGAATCAAGTCTGTGTACGGCTATGTTCAATAGCGACCGCACATTGACACAAAATTCTAGTTTTGAAATCCCCTTTAATGATATGAATGTCATCATAGTTGGCTACTGCAATGGTTTGTTCTGTATCCGTAACAATTGCGACTTTTATTTGTGGAACCCAAGCATTAAAAAGCTTAAGAGTATCTCTATTACTCGCTTCTCTGTGCCTTTGCCTAGATACACTCTTGGACTTGCATACCATTCTCAAAACAATGACTTCAAGGTTCTCAGAATTACGAGCTATAGAACTGTGCATTCGACTGTGGCTAAGGTTTACACGTTGAGTACGGATTCGTGGAGACGGGTTGAAATTCCAATAGAGTTATTAAATGAGACTAGATCCAATGGATGTTTTAGTTACATAATTTCATCTCCCTGTGTTTTTTTTCATGGAGCTCTGCACTATATTGTGGTAAGTATTGTGGAAACATCCGACATCAAATTCATCTTGGCCTTTGATGTTAATGATGAGATATTCCGAGAGATAATGCTTCCACAGAATCTCTTAGATGGAGTTGATTCTTTTGACCATCTAAGTTTTTAAGGGATTGTTGGCTTTGTTTGCTTGCGGTCAAGCTCTAGATGAATGGGAAGAAAAATACCAAATATCGGTAATATGGGTGATGAGGGAGTATGGTGTGGTTGAGTCTTGGACTAAAATAAGTGGACCAATGATTTGGGTTGAGAGGTTCATTGGGAGGTTCTGTGGCTTCACCAACAATGGTGAACTTCTAATTGATACAGTTGATGATTTGCTCATGTCATTTGATCCTGAGAGTCTATACAAGAACGATTTTGGAATTCCAAATGTTTTATGCGAGGATTGGGTTTCAGATTCAACATGGATTGATTACACATCTAATTTTGTGGAGAGCTTACTTTTACTCGATGGGACAAATGTGTGATTTGAATTGGAAGATTAGTCCATTCACAAGGTGGCCATCTTTGTGAAATCCATATTTTATATAGTATTTTGTTGTATCATATATGCATTTTGATTATCAAATGAAACTCCTATTATGGTGTCTTTGTTTTTAATTGTTCTCCACATGGGAGTATTACTTTAGGTTATTAATTTATTTAACAATGAAGAATCCTTGTGGAGATTGTGGTATTCATGCCTCTCCAAACTCCAACTTAAGTGGGGACTAATACTAGGTAATGACCCTTTTAAGGTGAAAGTATTTTATTGTATCATGTGAAAGCTGCTGCAGATTTTTTATCTTATGTAGGTTGTGTTTAAAACAAAACTCTTATTATGCTGTCTTTATTTCGTATTGCTGTAGACATACATTTATGCAGCCAAAAAAGAAAAAGAAAAAAACCTTACGACTACTGTCTCAGGATTGTTTTGAGCATGATTTGCACGGCAATGTCATGATCAAGCATACATATTTTGTCCTAGTGAAATTCTGTCATAAGAAAGATCAGCTTAAGCATTTTAGCCAATAGTCCTTAAAAGAAAGCATGAATATTTGATAATGGAGGATTAGCATTTCTCATGTTGTGCCACATTGGATCCCCTCATGTATTTTCTCTTTTTTTCTTTTCTTTTTTCTCCTTTTACTTTTTCAAATGCTTAATCATCCTTGTCGTTTTAGATGCTTAAACCATTTTCCATGTTTGAATCCTTTCTCAGTTGAATTGATGTAACAGTCCTTGCATCCAGATGCTCAATAATTTACATAGAGCTCATCTAGTTGTGCATTAACAAAACTAGAAAAAGATCTTTAAAGCTCTTTTAGGGGGAAAAAAATAGAAAGTTTATTGGTCAATGTGAATTGTACGACATGAAACAAAAATAAATGACTACAAAAACAGATAGTTTATTGGTCAATGTGAATTGAAAGATAAAAATGGTAGGGCGTCTGATAATAGTCCTCAAAAGAAAGTATGAATATTTGGTAATGGAGGATTAGCATTTCTCATGTTGTGCCACATTGGATCCCCTCATGTACTTTCTCTTTTTTTCTTTTCTTTTTTCTCCTTTTACTTTTTCAAATGCTTAATCATCCTTGTCGTTTTAGATGCTTAAACCATTTTCCATGTTTGAATCCTTTCTCAGTTGAATTGATGTAACAGTCCTTGCATTAAGATGCTCAATAATTTACATAGAGCTCATCTAGTTGTGCATTAACACAACTAGAAAAAGATCTTTAAAGCTCTTTTAGGGGGAAAAAAACAGATAGTTTATTGGTCAATGTGAATTGTATGACATGAAACAAAAATAAATGACTACAAAAACAGATAGTTTATTGGTCAATGTGAATTGAAAGATAAAAATGGTAGGGCGTCTGATGATGAAGCAGTTGCAGTTTGTAAACTTGGTCTTATTGAAATAGAAACATCATTCCAAGGCCCCATTTCTTCATTTGTAACATATTCAAGTTCTTCAAAATTTGGTTGAAGATGAGATATTTTTTGAACTCCCACCAGCTCCATCATGATCTCTATCATTGTAGGTCGTTCCTTTCCATTCATGTGCAAACATCTTTTTGCAAGGTTAGCAATTGCCACGACCTCTTCTTTATTTTCCTCCTCCCTTACTTGAGTATCAAGAATATCAAAGAGACGATTCTCTTCTACTGAATGAATGAAATATGTAGATAAATTTCTACCTTCTTGTGATCTTGTTGAAGAAACTGGTTTTTCTCCAGTTAAAAGCTCAATAAGGACTACCCCAAAACTGTAAATATCACTCTTGTCTGTAAACTGACTTGTTTGAAAGTATTCTGGATCCAAGTATCCAAAAGTACCATATACTAGCGTGGTTACATGAGTTTGGTCAATGGCCACTAACCTTGAAGTCCCGAAGTTTGCTACCTTTGCTCTATATTTGTCATCAAGGAGAATGTTCGAAGATTTTATGTCTCGATGATAAATGGGCAGTGAAGCTGTTGAGTGTAAGTAAGAAAGAGCTCCTGCAACTTCTGTGGCAATCCTTAAGCGCATTTCCCATGTTAGCAATGGAAACTCTTCATTCACTTCATGGAGATACTGAAAAAGTGTGCCATGGGGAATGAATTCATAAACTAACAAAGGAGCTTGCATCTCTAAACAACACTCAAGTAGCTTAACTACATTTTTGTGGTTGATTTGTGAAAGAATGATAATCTCGTTAATGAATTGTTCAAGATTCCCTTCATCCACTGTATTGCACTTTTTAATTGTCACAATTCTTCCATCAACTAACATTCCTTTGTAAACCGTACCTTGCCCACCCTTACCAAGTATTCTGTTTTCGTTAAAACGATCTGTTGCATTTTCTAACTCCTTTGAATTGAATCATTTTGTCTTCTGAAAATTGTTTTCACTTGACAATAATTGTTGTTGTAATAATAAACCACATTTCCTTTTGAAGAATTCTTGTCTGAGCTTGATTTTTTTTCTTTTCTTTATCACTTTGTACAACCACCATGTAATAATGAGTAGAGACAATACCCCAAGGCTTGTACCAATAACTGCATTTGTCAAGCAATTGAAAAAGATGTCACATCAACCCAAATTTGGGCATATAGGAATATGATTGGCTAAGGATATTTCCACACCTCTCATATGAATAAGTATAAAATCATTTTGAAGAAAGGTATGATGAATCAGAAACATCTTTCCCACATTTGATTTAGGAAAAAGTAAATCACTGTTAGGTGCTAGATTCTTTATGGCACTAGGGGCCTTTTGAGTTTGGGACATTTTGTCACCCATTTATATTTTTTCCAGTTACGTGGCTTCACCTAACTTTGGAACATGTCCCTGGCTAGTATTGCCTTACTATTAGGTGCTTGATTTTCCAAGTAACATGTACAATGGTGAATGGTCTATTGTGTTTTAAATGGCACAGTAAGGGCTTTTGATTTGGGACATTTTGTCACCAAGTTGTTTTATTCTCGTTACTTGGCTCCATCTAACTTTGCATCATGTGCCTAGAGAGTCATGCCTTACATGAACTTAAACACGTAATAGAAAATTCTTACAGAATTTACTACTTTAAAAAAATAAAAAATTGTATAGCATTGCTCATCACTAAAAATCAACCTTCACTATTGTGAGGGATCAACCTAAATCCTTCACTTATTTCTTCTTTATTTTCTTCCATTATTCAATATCTCCCTAATTCTCCTTTAAACAATATCCGTCGTGTATGTTTTCCTTAATCCACTCTTGAAATTCATCTCACTCCCTGAATAACCACTAATAGCTTTCGTTTTTGTTAGAACAAACTTTACCTACAAACTAGTTTGGGGGACGGTGGAGAGAGAAGTCAGGGTTTGGGGGACGGGTAAAGAGAGATCTATTGAGGTGGTATATTAAATCTTTGCTATAGCTAAATAAACTGCCGGTATAAATCTCTCTATTGAGGCGGTTATTAAAACCGCCGTTATAGAATAAACATATTGAGCCGGTTTTTTTTTTGTTTTGAGTAGCAAGAACAGAGGAGAGAGAGGTTTTGGGGTGGTGGGGGGGGGGGGGGGGGTGATTGGGAAAAAAGAGATAGAGGCATGGTTTTCCAAAGGGTTAACGGGTTTAGGGCTTTTGTTAAGGCCTTAAGTTGGTCATGTGAGATGCACATGACTAGGACACTTGTTTAGTTTGTAGTTAAACTTTCTCCTTTATGGTATATATGTAGACTTCGATCAAAACATCCAGTCAAACTCTTTACCCTTTTCTAGTGAACAAGAGTGAAAAAGAGAAGTGTCCTCTCTTAATACAACATTAAAGAGTAGTATAAAAATCTTTATAATAATAGATTCAAAAATCTAAATTGAAATGAAGAATTCTACAAATTTATAGAGAAAATTGTCTTTTGCCAATAGATTTATAATCTTCGATAATAAAAAAAAAAAAAAAAAAAAAAAAAAAATCATATTAAAATGGTTTTAGTAAATTTTTAATTAGAAAAACATAGAAGAGTGATGAGAAATACAATTCAACTACAACTCTAAAACTATCAAAATATATATGATGCATAATTTTATCTTTAGTGATACATTACCAAAAGAACAAAAATTAAAAGCTAATAGACTTCTTATGTCTGCTTCTTCATCTTCTAAACGTGCATGTAATTTAGAAATGCATGCAATATGGTTGTTTTCTTTTAAATCCATTCTACTCGAAAGGTAGGAAACCCAAGTTATTCCCAGTCATGATCTATTAAGCTAAGCAAAACCAAATAAACTAAGGTGGTGTTTGATCCTTCTACTCAAAACAGCTATCTTGGATTTTTATGAATGATATGCATTTTAAAAAAAAAAAAAAGGTTGAGGTGTTTGGTTGGGATTTTGGCAAATGCAAAATGCACATTTTTTTGAAGTAGAAGTCAGAAACCACATTTCTAGAGCAGAAGTCAGAATCCTCATTTTTTTGGATTTTGATTTTAGCTTCTGATTCTGATATTTGCTAAAGCAAGTGGGATCCACTGATAAGAACATTAATTACTCCAACAACCATTAATTAAAGCAAGTGAGAGAAATTAAAGAAAGAAAAAAGGAAGGGAAGGAAGGAAAAAAGAGTGAGAACATAAAATTTATGTACACATAGTTAATCATGGACTATAAAAGTTTAGTTTGTTAAATCCCCTAAGCTATAGGGATTAAAATATAATTTTTCTTAAAATAAAATTTAGTTAAATATAGATTAATTTGATTGGTTTGCTACAGAAAATCGTAAAAATTGTTTATTTTTAAATCTGTTCATGCAAGTGTATTATATTTTTTAAGGATAACTATATTTTACCCAGACCACAAGTGGGTAAAGTGTAATTATTCCAATTTTTTATATTAGACTTTGATTTAAAGTATAAGATATTTTTGTGTGTGTCTTATGTGCCTTATGATAATTAATTTAAGAAAATAACAAATTGCAAAATATATAATTGAAAAAACATTCTTAAGTGTTTAATTGCATAATATATAATATTACAAATGCATTCTACACTTTGTCTAACCAAACGCAATTTCATTCAGCATAATCACTTCTTAGCAAAAATTTCAGTATTTTACCAAACACACTATTTTCAGCAAAATGCATTCTAAAGAATGCATTCCATAGAATACATTCTAGCGGGAATGCATTTTCTAGAATGTATTCTTAAAGAGGATCCAAACGCAGCCTAAAAGTACACATCTATTTGTCGAGTTAGAAAAATGGAATGCATTCTCTAGAATGTATTCCCAAAGTAGAGGATTAAAACGCAACCTAAAAGTACACATTTTTTTGCCCAATTAGAAAAAAAAAAAAGTAAGAGGGATGCTTATTCAATGTGAGAGAAAGAAACATAAAAACCATTAGAGATATTAAAAACATAAGAATTCTTTTAGAATTAAAAGGAGATTAGAATTATATATCACTAGAGTTACAATGGATGAAAATTTTTGAATTGTCCCTCTTAAATTTCATGGACCTTATGCTAGAGTAGCTCTCAGCTACACAATGATGATCTTGTTATTCATTTTCCAAATTTAATGAGTATAGGGACATACCTATAATAGCTATCTTCAATGGAGATTTTCGCTTTCTCACACAATGTGTCTTGTTGGGCGCAATTATTGAGCGTCTCATTTTCACATTCATTTATATCTGATAGGAATAAGATAACAAAAAAATTAATAGAAAGTCAAATTACAAAAACATTACGTGGGGTTTGGATAGTTGCAAACTAATCCTTGTACTTTTAATTTTGTGTTATTGACTCTTGAGCTATTTGTAATGACAAAATTTACCAATGTGACTTATTTTCTCTTAATTGTAACTGGTGGAAACTGGTAACTTGCATTGCACATAGCCATTTTATTATACAAAATCATTTATATATAGTAAGCAGTGCAGTGCATGTGACATTTTTTTTTTTTTGTTATGAAATTTTCAACATAACCAAATGTAATTTCATTTAGTACAATAATTACTTTTTAATAATAATTTCATTATAAATACCAAATTTAATTTCCAAAAAGAATATATTTTGTCAAAATACATTTTTTGTCCGAATTTAGTCAAGAGAAAACATAAAACAGAAGAAGAAAAAAGAAAGAAAGAAATATACATGTTTTATGTGGGAAAATGATTTTCTCAATTTGAAATGAAATAGAGAGTCTATTTTATGATCTAAATTAAATATTACAGATCTAACAGTATACATATTGCCACATCATTTCAAATTCTTAACAAATAAAATCTGAACTAGGACCAATTACGAGATTTTCAAATGGAAATAATCTTATTTTATGTAGGTGGTACGTAGACTTCAAGAGTAGAGCGAAATAACTACGTTTGATCTCAAATTAAATTTAATTAGGCATGTAATGTAAAAACTATATGACTAAACGAAAATCAAAGCTGTTAGTATTTGAAGTTCACCTTCACATCCCGTGGGAAGATAAGGATTTCCTTGGTATCCATGACCGCAATAATAGTAGACTGCACCGTAACTCGTCCATTTCCAATATGAATTCAGATCACGTGCCTCGTTAGTTGTTGTCCACTCCAGCACCACAGGAACGTATTCCAAATACTGCACATCGTCAGACGGATCTGTTTTGTTTGAGTCCAACAATTTTTCTCTGCTATCCAGGCTTGTTTGCATTCTACACTGGCTTCATATTCTTTTATACTTTTGAAATCTACATTAAGTCCTTGAATCCCATCAGGGACTGCGGTCTGGCAGCACTTGAAGCCCGAGCATCTGTTGTGTCTCAAGCTTCTATTATTGCAATCCGATTTGCACCCAATCACCACCATAGGATCAATACCGGTCATTGTGGCCATGTTGTCGCAACCAACCGAAATGAATGTATTCCGATACGACGAGAAGTAAAAAGGACTTCCTGTCATATTCACACCACCACCACTTCTTGAACCATTACAATTCGAAGAAGAAATAATTGGCATGTTGACTCGAACCAGTCCGGGCCCAGAAAAAGAATCATAATCAGTATTATACGGATCACTCATATTGATTTCCAGCACCACCATGTCAATGCTGGGTAGGAAGGCTTTACGAGAGCTGTCACTTCCATTGCAAATAATTTCGAACGACCGGTTCATGTAGCATTCATGTCCAATTCCAAACGGGTATGGAATTTTGGTAACATTTCCACAACTACTTGTACAATTGGGTTTTGCTATGGGTGGTGATGCTGCTTCCGCTAACTCATATGTAAGCAGAAGTAAGAAAGTAATTCTCATTACCAATTGGACAGCCATTTCTAGGTCAATTAGAGTTCAACAAAGCAAACCATGTATATGTAGCCTTACAAGATATTTTCACAAAACGCGTGGGTCCCTAAATTGCAATCAGTGGAATTTTAAAGAAGCTGCCATGAAACACTGGGCATTAATTTCCCTCAACAAACCATATTTTTCATTGAATTAATTTGTATGATTTTCTAGTATCAATCATTGCCTTTTTTATGAGTAGTCATTGTCTATTAATAATAAAGGAATTGCTTCCGATCATTTTCCAAAAGATAGAAAAATAGAAGGTGTAAGAAAAGTCTCCGATCATTTTCCAAAAGATAGAACAATAGAAGGTGTAAGAAAAGTCATAGCACACAAGTCATCACTAAACTTTAGGAATTTGTTTCATTATAGTGGACAAGTTTTTACTTGTGTGTGTATAACTTGAATAAATATCATTTCTCTCAATTTTTTTATTTCACTTACTTTCTATTCCACCAACTGTAATATGGAATAGGATCATATTCTCTATAATATATCACATGTCAGATAGTGTTTAATTTGTTACCATTTTAAATCTTAGTTATTTTAGAAGAAAAAAAAAACACGTTGTGAGTTTTGCCTTCCAAGGAAAAGATAGATAGATAGATAGAAAAGATACTTTTCCGCATCTTCTGAGATTTTGCCTTTGTCTATTTGGACTTTTTAAATGGACAGAAATTCACTGCATAACAACCACGTAATTAATAATATTCCAACTTATTCCAGTTTACGCAGTCAGTGGAATTTTAATTAATTAACTGCAGTCAATGGACAAAAATTCAAATTAATTGCAGTTAGTGGAATTTTAAACAAGCCGCCATGAAACACTAGACAATTTCCCTCAAGAAACCATATTCATTGAATGTGTACAATTTTCTAGGATTAGTCATTGTCTATCAATAAAGGAGTTCCTTTCGATCATTTTCCAAGAGATAGAAGAATAAAAGGTGTATGAAAAGTATTTTCCAAGAGATAGAAGAATAAAAGGTGTAAGAAAAAT